>VYXF01004481.1:119365-134021 GCA_013397295.1 Polioptila caerulea | reverse complement strand
CCCAGCTGCTGGAAAGGCAGCACGGGGCTGTGCTGGCCATGGAGCACTGGCCCATGGCTGGGGATCCCCCAGCTGCTGGAAGGGCAGCACAGGGCTGGGCTGGCCATGGAGCACTGGACCGTGGCTGGGGATCCCCCAGCTGCAGCCACAGCAGAGCATCAGGTCCCACAGTCTCTCTTGGAGCAGCAGAGTGAGGACCAAGGAAATGACCTATTGCAATGAGCAGTGTGTGCAATGTGCAGTGTGTGTGTTGGGAAAGACGATAAAATTCTCAGTGTAGGAAATAAACAGCAGCTAAGGAGTTCAAGTGATGTGGAAATGAGCTTACATAGTTTGTTCTTACAGGATAAATCAAATACCTCTGCAGTCATCTGAACCAACAACATCACACAAATATGGGATTCCTATCAAACAACGTGGTGTGTAAAGTGCTCATAAATGCCACCACTGCTGAAAAGCTGAGAATCTGTGTGCAAGACAGAGGCACTGGCTGTGAAATACACAGTTTGGCAAGTGAAATGAGATTGTTGTGCCACACACCCAAAAGCTCTGCCGTGTCCACTCTGGTGGCACAGTTCTGTCTTTTTTTAAATTGCTGAGTGGTAGTTTTGCTGTGAGGTGGTGCCAGTGCAGCCAAACACCTGCTGGAAAGTCTGTTTTGTCTCTTACTACAGTTCCCAGGTGCATCCCTTCAGTTCCCTCCCCTCCCTGATGGACAGTCTGTTCTGTCCCTCCTACAGTTCCCAGGTGCATCCCTTCGGTTCAGTTCCCTCCCTGATGGACAGTCTGTTCTGTCCCTCCTACAGTTCCCAGGTGCATCCCTTTGCTGACCCTGCTGAGGTTTCTGTGCCACCAGCTCTCGCTGTGTGCAGTGCTCCTCATGTGCTCTGTTTTTGTTTCAGGCTGATGTCCCTGGGTTCCCTCCCTGCAGTGGGGTTCCCCAGAGGCACCATTGGGAATGCCTGCTAATAATAATAATTATAATATCCCAATATAATAACTCCCAGCCATGACCTGGCCCCAGTTTCACCTTTCCCAGTAATACCCCGACAGAGGCTGTGTGCTCACTGTGGTTTCTTGGCATGGGATTTGTTGCTGGGGTGCAGTAGTTCCACTCTAGTTTCCAGACTAGCAGCCAGCAGATGGACCTCATACATGCAGCTCTTCTTCTCAGGTAATCCTGTTGGCTCCAGATTGCAATCACAATTAAGCATCTGAAAATAACTTTTTTATTAGAGTCTTCAGGTCAACTGCCAAGGGGGGGAAATCCTAGTAAAAACCTTACTTTCCTTTGGAGCAAATCTTAACTCTTTATTGTCTCATCTCAATGGAAAGGGAAATTTGAACAAATCATATGAGCACAAAAAGGAGACTGCTGCTTCACTGCTTTTCCCATATAAATTTTAACTTGGAACTCTCAGAAAATTGACTGTAAGGTTAGGCAATAGACCAATTTTCTTTCTGAGGATGGAGGTTTTATTTTGGTTTGGTTACTAAATATTTATCTATTTTGTTCTAGCTGAAGGAGTATCAACAGCAGAAACTGAGAGCACACAGGCAGAGGCTGGGTGTGAGTTTGGTTTGTGGAGTGAGAAATGAAGGTTTCCCTCAGCAGAGAAAGATATTGAATCTGGCCTTGCACTGCTGTTACTGGAAAATGCTGCTTACAGCTGACAGGTAAGAATATTCACTTTTAAAAATGTTTTGTTTTTTTCCTCTCTAAGACTATTTTGATAGGTTTCTTACAAATTTCCTATTAGTTTTGGCCATGAAGTCTTGGATGGCCCAAATTAAACCTTCTGGTGAATTACTTTGGTAATGATTTCAATGATTTTCAATGTGTTTCCTTGCTTGGGTTTGTTGGTATGATGCTTTCAAAGAGCATTGTCTGCATGACAGTCCTTTTCAGCAACAGGCAAATAGATGGGATTAAAGTGATGTTTTGCCAAATTTTGCAGTTTGTGAGTGTATTGAAGGCTCAACAGATAAAAATGTTTTGATTGCATAGCAGGTGTTTGCTTTTAGAATTGCAAGGCTTGGAAAGTCATGGGTATTACTGGTTTGTGTCAAGCATTCTGAGCTAGGTGGGGCCCAAAACTGCTACCTGAGTTTGTGAAGAAAAAGATAAAAGATGAAAAAGAAACTCAACCCTCCAAAAACCAAACCAAAAAACCTAACCCAAACCCCATATTTCCTAATTTTTTATAAAATAGCTCCTTTCTCTTTAGGGTTTCTGTCTTGTATGCTGGTTGCTGTGATATTTCTAGACACATTAGCCTGTCATGTGAGGGTGAAAAGTGGTATTAATTTTTAGAGCCAACTGAACAGCTATTTGTTATTTTAGAATATTTGCTCTAAATAGTGTCTTGTTATTTTTAGATATTTGTTCTTTCCCAGGTTCTCTGGTTTAGTTATAGCCCACTGACTTGGTTGCAAGGCAAATACTTTGAAATTTACTGAAATAATAAAGAACAAGCAAACCAATTTGTGGGCTCAGCAGAATTTAGTGCCTGAATTTGTTTTGAGTTTTGTTGATTTTTGTGATTGTTGTTTTTAATCTAAGCATGTGTGTTCTCCGAAATGAATGCACAGTAAAGCATTATTATCCAATTAAAAGAATCATCAGGCTAAATGCTGAATGTGAAGGAAGTGCAGGGTAACCAGTGGAGCTGGTGTTCTCCTGGAGGCCCCAGCACGTTTCCTACAGCACTACTGTGCAGCAGGCAGGAGTCACCTTGGCTCGGACAGAGCTGCAGGGATGGGTTTTGTCCAGGACTCAGCCCAGGACGCCTCCTCGCTGCTGTTTGTCCTTCTCTGCCACTGCTGAGCACAGTGTGGAGTGCAGGAGGGTGTGACAGGGCAGTGACAGCGGGCAAGGTCCCCTGAGCTCCCCTGAGCTCCCCTGAGCTCCCCTGAGCTCCCCTTTCCCTGCTGGGCAGGCACAGCTCCTCACTAAACCCTGCTGAGTTCACTCCTCCAGGAGTGGGTGGCCACGGCAGAAACCAGATTGGCTTGCTTACTTCTGAGAGCAGAATCAAGGTGATGCCTTGTGCCTGAAAATACACAGAAGCAGTGAATTCTGTCTTGGAAAGCATTTTGTGCTTATTCTTGAGGTGGCAAAACCTGTTTTTGCATGTGCTGAGGAGCCAGCCACCTGATGATACTTTAGATTTAAATTTAGTGACCTACGGGGAATGCGGAGGTGATAACTTTGAAAGAAGTGATCACAAGTGATTCAGTTTAAATTACATGGAAGAAGGTGCTTGAACATCAAAGTAATGTCAGAAGGGAAGAATTTAGAAATGTATCAGTTAAGGATGGATCGATGAAATGAACTGCTCTGAAGAGTTTAGGGAATTGAGTTCATGGCATTGAAAAGTGCTCTGGAACTTCAGTTTAAAGGGATTCCAATGAAATGTGCAATCAAGTACTTAATTACAGAGCACTGGACAGAGTTAGAACAGAGATAATTTGGGGCCAAAATTAGGGGTTGCAACCCATAAACAATCATGTTCGTTGCGTACCTCAAAACAATAATTAAGCTAATGCAGATCTGGTGGGAGAACAAATGGGCATAATTTTGCATTGAATAAATTCAGGTTGAAAACTAGTTATTGAGAATCTGGCACAGCTCTCAAAAAGAAGCACCAGGAGACAGAAGACCTAAGTGGAGCCCAGTGTTCTCTTTTCAGAAGTCTTACCCAAAAAGAGGGTGTTACCTGTGGGTATAAACCAGATATGGGCTGTAGGCTGCCTCTGGTATTTTTCTGCACAATTCTGTGTCATGCAGTGTAGGTTTGTTGTGGAAAAGTGTTTGCTCCAAGCCTGCTGCACTTTTTCAAGACTCCCATTGACTGTAGTTAGGCTTTGAACTCTGTGCCAAGGCAGCAAGTGGGGTTTAATTGGCATGGATTGATCACTTCAGCTGAAGGGGTTCCTGATTTCCATTTCTTGCCTGGTACAGCCTGGGAGAAGGCAAAGTCTGGTTAGCAATATTTCCCAGGTATCAGCTGACTCTAGGGACACGCTGTGAAAGCAGCACCAAAGCTGAAGCTCAGCCTGGCTGGAGGCTGTGTGTGCATGCAGGAGTGACAGGGAAAGGGGCACCTGGAGCCCTGCCCTCCCTGGCACAGTCCCCTCTGGAAAAACGAGATTCACTTCTTGGTACAATTGAAAAGGTGCAAGAAAAGACAAGGCAATAAAGCAAAATACACGGCCGGGGTGTCTGTGGCAGAAAGCCAAGAGAGCCCCTCACTTAGAACACACTTCTTTAAGTGCACCACCAACATGATGCATATTCATAGACCCTCCTGCATTATTCAAAAGCCTTGCTTTGAATTTCCCAACCTGTCTCTCCTCATTTCTTTGAGTTTTAGTCTGTTGTGGATCTTCTGATAACAGATGATCAATAAATTCCTTCCCTGGGGGTCTGGTGTCTTCTTCATCCAAATAGGATAATCCAAGAATACAAAGAATTTCCTGAGCATCCCTTCACCACTCTCTGAGACAGCCACAAAAGCTCCTCACATCACACCACTATTGCCAAATTTTGCCAAGAGCAGAAATAAAAGAAATCACACTGATACAACAAAGTTTCTCCACACGACACACACAGCATTCCCTGCAACATCTGTGAAAAGCCAGCTTTAAAATGTGCATTTATAACACCCTCAGAGTTCAAGAAACTGTGTACCTCTGACTTTTGGTACACTTCTCTAGGAACTGACAGTAAATGAAGAGTAATGTAATGGTGTGCAGGTTATTCCATGTGAAAATAAGAGAAGTCTAAAAGTACATAGTCCTATGTTGAGATAGTTTTATTTTAAAACCTGCTTCATGCTTAAAAAGAAAAAAAAATCCATTACAATAAGCAGTAATAGTCGTTGGTTTAAATGAAATAATTTGCTTAGTTGATGCTTAGAAATACCCAGAGTGCCAGTACCTAGAAAATCGACATCCAGCACTCCTTCATGTTTTATATTTTGGGAACCCAAGGGTTGTATATTTTTCAAACATATTTGAAATCAATAGTAGCAGAGCTGGGATAGAGGATATAACACATAAAAGAGAAAGAAAATATTGTCAACTGTAGTACCCAAAATATTTTAGCTGGGTATATGAGAACTTTGAAATTTGCTTTAAGGGCTGTGTAGTTAAACACTTTTTAAATGTGCTGCTTAATTTTTCCTCGCATTGTAATTCATTGTTGGCCTTTTCTGCAGTGAATTGTTGGGATTAACCAATAAATCAGCAGAAAAGACATGCCAATTTCCTCAACAGTTGACAAATTACAGTGTGGGCAGAGTACTGTATGTATTATTTATTTTTTAAAATTTATTTCCAGAGGAAGGCTAACATTCAGATGCCCCGAACTCGTGCTGGTTTTATTTGTTCATATTGCACTTAATTGTGTTCCACTTTTTCTCAAGTAGCATTTGTAAATGTGTTCCTAATAGTCATTATCAATACTAAAGTAGTATAGGTAACAAATTTGTGGATATTTACTTAAAAACAGGGATATTTACTTAAAAATTTGGGATTAAAAGATTTGTAATTACAAGGTTTTGCTTCCTAGAACTTCATTTGAATTGAAGACATTTGAATTGGGTGTATTTTTTTCCAGAGTATATAAAGCAAAACGTTGGGGTTGGATGCTGTAGTTCTGAATTATTGAAATACTTGCAATCTGGTTTCCACACATCCATGATCTCCTCGTGCTTTGGGATGGCAGCCGTGCAGTCAGACTGGGCAGGGTACGGGCTGTGCACAGATCCTGGAGCTCTGTTTGCAGATCGGTATTTAGCCTGCCATTTGTAAGGAGCACTGGGTACCTGCGAGGAGCAGTGATAAATCATCATGCACATTAGCCCCTTAATTGTGCACTGCCATGGGTTTCTCCACTCTCCACTCCCACCGCCTGCCAAGGTTCAGACAATGAACACAATGCCATTGCTCCTCAGGATTGCGGGCTCTCTCCTCTCCCGTAACCAAGCCATTGTTTAAGCGAGCTTCTGTGAAAGTGCTCGCAAAGTGTGAGCGCACAGAAAACGTCCCTGACCTTGGCCATGTACTACAGCTCCTGCAATCGTATTAGCCTCTCTCTGCATGATGTATGAGCAGCCTTGCGAGGCGTCCTGCGGGAGCCACAGTGGGGATGGAGCCATGGGAAGCACTTCCAGCAGCCTTTGACATGCTAAAACCTAATTTCTGTTTGCTCATTTAAAACCCTTCCAAGAATATGGCTAGGTATATATTATTCTCAAACGACATGTTTATTTAGCTGTGACAAATATGCTCTGGACTTAAAACCACACTGCACTTCCTCCTACAGAGAGGGGTATTTTTACTTGGTGCCTAAAAAAAGCTGGCTCCAAGTAAAAATACCCCCGTACGTAGGAGGAGGTGCAGCTAATGAAAGCTCCATTGGTGTTGGAGTGTGTTTGTGGGAAGGTGACTGCTTTGCTTCTGAAGCCACAAGACTTGGCAGCAAGATGTCTGTGGACACGCTCATGTGGATACCAAACACATCCCTGGGGTATGAAGGTATCTGCCATACTGGCAATAATTATAGCTGTGGGGAGGATAATGGGAATTAGCAGCACTTGGGCTTCACATGCCAAGGGTTGGCCAAGCTCTCATGTAAGGACCTCAAGCTGTATTTCTGTGTCACCACCAAGGTGTTTGAACTCGTCTGGGTATGTCTGTGACAACTTTTAAAGGCTGGCTTGCATGCAGAGTCTGAGAAGCAGGATAGCACCAGTCGAGCCCTACAGTCTAAGCTCTGCAGCTCAGCCCTGTGAGGCCCAGGAGGGCTGTGCTGGAGTCCATGGCTGTTGGAAGGCAGCTCGAGGGGCTGCCAGGCTCCCTGGCACGCCCTGGTGCTCACACAGGTGGTGGTGCTGCTGCTGTGCCAGGAGCAGGGCACTGGTCAGCCCCTGCCTTCAGCAAAGGCCCTGCTCCTGGGGCTGGGCACTGCCCTGCCAGCACAGCCTGGGGCTTGGGGAACCTCCTCCGCCACTTCTGCCCTGCCCCACGTGTTTGCCGTTGGATCCAGGGCTCACAAAACCCTTCCAGGTGTTTAATTGATGGGGTTATTTCAGCCAATGCCTTCTTTTTGGTTTTCCCCAAGGTTTCAAGATCGAGCTTCAGAAAACTGTTAGAGAGGGGAAAGGAAGGTTTCCTTTCTCTGTGTGTTTGTTTCTGTAGGCTCCGTGCCTCCTTCATAACAGAAATATTATTCACCTGTCTGAAGGGGATTTTAAGGGAGAGCCTGACAAATCAGTATGTTAAAATGTATTGTGAAAAAATGCTTTTTTTACTTTAGCTTTGGCAGCAATTTACAGCTATTTCTGAAATCACTATTTTGGCAACACTTCTTTCTTCTGTAAACAAAAAAAGGCATCACCTCAAGAAAATATAGGAATATGCAGTAGACATCTTTCTCTTCTGCACCACAAGTAAGACATGATGAGGAATGCAGTTTGTATAAACAGTCACAGATGGAGCTGCAGTTTTACTATTAGGATCTCTCATAAAGCACTAATTACTTGGCTTAGAGGAAAGCACTAGGGAAAAAAAATGGGCTTTGTGGATCAGAAAGATGGAATCTGATTTGAAGTTTCTGTTTCATAATTACCTGCACCTTTATTTTGGTTTGGGTCATGCCATGACCCAAAAGCCTCTGAAAATAAAGGGTTCGATTTACAGACTTCAAAAGCTTTATCTGACTGTATCTAAACTTACAGGAGGAAATCATTTAAATAACCTGCCAATTTTAAGGCAGCATTTGAATGTTTCTCTTACTGGGAATATTACTGTCAGAAAAGAGATTACTTTCTTGCCCCTTCTTTCCCAACAGGCTCATGTCAGAAATGAGCTCCTGACCAAAATAAAACAGAGGCTGTCTCCCCAAAAGGGGGCATGTTAGGCCAGGACCCACACTTGTGGTCATGGTGGGTGAACTCAAAGGTACAGCTGCATTTACTGTGCTTTTCCAAGCCAACAGCCTCTATGAATGAGGGTGATTTAGAACTAAGGTGAGGAAAATTTGGTCTCTGATTGTGGAAGTTTTTTCTCTAAGAAATTTGTCCACTGATGGTACCAGAAGTCTTTTCAGTGTCTGAAAAAGGACACAAAAAGCCTGCAAGTCATTGCTGTGATTAAATCTTCTTACTGGGTGGGCCACCCTAAAACACCCCAAACATTTTGCATTTCAGTTTTACAGTTAGGCATCCTTACTTGCAGGTGACAGAAGCAGGTTTCACGTGTATTTCGAGGCTTAGTTGGGTTTCCTCTGCCTGATGAAGTTTGGATAAAAAGCCTTAGAGTTCCAAAACTTCAACCTGCTTCTGGTATTTGTCCTTTTGTGCTTTCAGTTCTCAATTGCGTGGCTCCCTCGGTTAGAATGAATACATATGGGTGTGTGCTAATCATTTATCTAGGGATTAATAACTGCTATGGAGATTCAGCTAGGAATAATGATGATTGGAAAAACATTAATTAAACAGTCAGGTTGAGAGCACTAGCTAGCAGCATTAGATTTCCAGGCCTTTGATTTCAGGTACTTGAGTTCTGTGGGTCTACGTTTTCCTGCATCTGTCTCTAATCAGATTTTCTTTAATTTCTAACCTTTTGGTTTTAGAATTTCAGGATCTTGTTATTAAATAGAGGCTCCTTTCCATATACAAATGTATACTGAATTGAAGATAGTGTTTAGAATTAAGTGAATGTTGCAATTTTAGGGTATTAAGTGAACACTAGAACACTTGAACAATATCCTGAATTGAATGAGGTTTGTTGATGTGTTAGTTTATATATATATGTACTTTTATTATATCCTTCTTCTCCTAAGGGGAAAAAGACTCTTTGTTCTTAGACCAACATTTGTCTGAAGAATAAGAGTAATGAGCATCTTAGAGTTGAATGTGGGTGAAATAATGTGACATACCAATGACATTTTCATTTAAAAATATTTTAATGAGAACAGGAAACAAAAGAGGGAGAAAAAGCCTGTAGGCTCTGATGCACTGTTTGTTACCAGAAAGTATAAATATTTACTTTGGGTTGTGGCAGTATCTATCTACCTACCTACCTACCTGTCTCTGTTTTCCCAAAACAATCTTTAAAGAGGTGCAGAAGTTTTTTTAATGGGACATAAGCAGCACAGAACATAAAGGTAAAGCAAGCCTTTGGCTTGAGTGAGGTGAGCTGCTCCTGTTCTTTGTTCTGCTGGAAGCAGGAGACTCTCAATAGCTGCAGTTTTTAGCCATTTTGACTTTTGTTGAAATACTGTGCCATTGAAAGGCGCTGGGAAATGTAATGTGCTGCATTCCAATATGCATTTGTATCACCTTTTTGTTCATAGCAGGAAAAGTTATGTCATTAGAATGAAGATTAAAAGACAAAAAAAAATCAGAAAGGAACAGCCATCAGTTGATCTATACCAGGGGAGACTGTTGGCTGCACCCTACATTTTTGTTTTAAATCAGTCAAAATGCTCTGTAGGCTTTTGCAAAGTCATCTGAGCTCACAAGAGCCTGAGAGGGTCATTCAAATCAGTGAATATTTGTTGTACCTCTCAGAACAGTTATACAATTCATCATTCCCTCAAAAGTGTTTTGAATTTTTGCCAGCGCTTACACTGGTACAGAGCCAGTGCAGAAATAATCTAAGGGTCCTGATGTGTAAAAGCTGCAGTATGTAGTAGAATTTGGGAATCAGGGAAAGGTCTGAGTTGACATTCAAGTGCTATCATGCCAGAGCCAGATACCATGAAAGACAGGGGCTGCAGGCTGGAACAAGACTGGAAAAGTCTCCTCCCTCTTTCTCTTTTCAGCTGTCACCATGATGGCCCAAATCCTTCTCTTCCTCCACACTGGAGCTGAAATCTGAAGCCATTCGTGTCCCAGTCTGTAAATACAACAAAGAATGAGATGTGGAACTGTCTTGTGTGGGGGTGTATTTAAAGCAAAATAGTGCTTGATCTTTGGCTTGCATTCAGATAGTCTGGGTGGGTGAGGACACCTTCCATCACTGCTATCCCTCCCACTCTGAGTGCAGGGATCCTGAGGTTCTAGCAAAGACCACAAAACCCACTGGAATCTGTCCCTGACGGTAACAAACAATTTAAAATAAGCCAGACCTTCATAACTCACTTGAAGCCCTCACAAAGGCAAGTTTCAGGCACCTCTGTGCAGGCTGCCTCGGTGTCATCTGCCAGCTCAGAGTCCCCTCTGACGTGTCTCAGACTTCTGCTGCAAAGTCCCCTAAAGCAGAGCCCAACAGCATCACACCAAACTATGTTAGGCAAAAAAATAGCACACAAATAGTTTCAGCCCAGAGTGTTTTTGTCCCCTGGATTTGCATGACTATATAATAATAAAATTATTACCACGAAAGAATAACCCCCTAAAATTCTAACTGAGCAGTATATTGTTTGCTTATTTGAAAGAAAGCCCAAATTACATTTTATCTACAGAGAGAGACAGAAGGGAATAGAAAGGTGTGCCTGGGTTTTAATGTCCTTAGTCCAGAGTTTAGGGTTCTGTTGGTCTTAATATTTTTTCATTCAGAAGTATATTTAAATGAAAATCCATTAGCTAGACCAATTTTCCTAACAGAAATAATGCCATGTTCTCTTCTGTGTCTGACCATACAAGTGGTGCCACAGGGAGATTTTACCTTTTTAAATTAACCAAGTATTTCTGTGCAGTGAACTAGCTGTGAAGGGCTGAAATTGATAAAACATCATTGTAGTGGAAGAGTTAAAGGCAACTTCTTTTTGTATCTTCTTGGCAAGTAAATACCAGACTTTATTAAACATACATGGTGCAGGGACAGTGCTCCACACATGGAGGAAGTGACATTTATCCTGCAGATGCAGAAGATGCATCCTGCACCTTCCTCAAGCACTGAAGTCTGCTGGTTAGCCATTAAAACTGTAAAACCAGAAACTGTAGGACAAGAAGTCATGACACTGATCAAAAGAGGGAGGAAAAGACAAAAAAAAAAAAAAAGAGCAAAAATAGATTTTTAAAAAATGTAGTCTCTGTGTCTAGAGGGAAAAAAAAGCCCCAAAGCAACAAACCAAAAGCAAACCAAACCTAGTATATAGAGGGGTTTATATATTACTGGTGTTAGGGAAAGGTTCCCTAAAGAATTGGAGTTTCTTGAGCCTTAAGTCTTGGACATGTCAGGACAGTCTTGGCTTGTGACAGGACAATCACTTTGTTCCCACTTTGACGTTTAGGTTGGCTGAAATCTTCAGTATCCAAAGGCTAAACTTCAGGCTTATGTGGCTTCAGTCCAAAGCATCTCTGTTTGTGGTTGAGTTTGGGGTGATTTTCTGCTTTACTGTCACTTTGTACAGAGTCATTTTTTTCTCTAGAGATCATTCCAAAAAGTTCTTACAGTTGAGGAAGGGGCAGCTTTGTTAGTTTGTTATGATTAATAGCTGTTTCTGCATCATGGCTGATGAAATTAGGGTAGTTTAGAGTTAGTATTAGGGTATTTTAGAGTTAGTATTCCAGAGTTAATGCTTCTGGCCTCAGAATATTTTACTGACCACATTTCCCAGTTGCACACACCAGTTGAGTTTTCATTTGCAATATCCATTTGCTGTTGCAGTGTTGATGGTGCTGCAGTGATGATCTTCTAGCAGAGAAGCAAACCACTCCAGTGGAAATCAAATAACCTTGGAGCCTGCAGGCCCAGGCACCAGAAGTGTCACTGGGCTGCTCAGGAAGGAGAGCAGAGTGCACGTGCCACACCAGTGGTGCCTTCCTGCAGAAGGCTTTAATGGGTCTATCAAAAGCTCCAAAGGGGAAAGATGGAAAAAATGAAAAGATGAAATGAAAATAAATTCTTTGGTGCTGCAATTTTGGTCTCATATGAGAACTGCAAAAGTGTGCTGGTTCGGATTGAGATCAGAGTGATTGACTGGGAGATGGTCTGATTACAGCTTGCATACCTATTTTACCTAAATTGCTCTAGAAACCAATTCAGATCTATAAACCACATCAGGCTAAATTGATTTAAGTTTCTCTTAAACTGATTTAAGATAGACTGCACCAGGGACTTGCACAGATTTAACTAGATCTGTTTCTAAACCACTTGAGTTAAATCTGTGCTCAGACTGATATAAATCAACCTTGAAATGCAGAAGTTAAAAGGTCCATATTTTATAGTTGTTCACTTTGTTCATTTGACTCGTCTAGACCTAAGTACAGATGTTCACTGTACACAACTATTTCATTAACAGTGAGCAGAATGGAACAGGAGTCATAATTTTCTTTTCTTTAAATTGAACTAATATTTGAAAAAGGGGATATTGGAGATGCACATGACAGTGCTTTCTGCTGAAACCCTTAGAAGGCTGAAAAGACACTGGATGATAATGAAATTGTATTTGGAGCTTTTTTCCATAAAATGAAGTAGTCATTCTAGTGTGCGAAGTGCTATAATTATAAAGCAATTTGCCACCCTTAATGGGAGAACTTTTATTTCATTAAATATTAACAAAATATAATATCAGTGCAATAGGTTAGGAACAGTCTTATTTTCTCCATAAAAAGTCAATTTGTAACCACTGCAGACTGTCTTTCTCAAGATGACTATATTAGGGTAACTGATCCTTTTACAGAAGTATTGAAAGATAAGCATTAAAATAATCACAACAGATATCTCATTCACCTTTCTACTTAGTAATCAAATACTTTTCACTGTCTGCCTCTCTAATTTAGAGGCTGGTGTTGTTTCTGCAGATGATTGGCCAAGGGAAGTGGCATTTAATCTGTGCCTTAGAAAGGTAAAAACATTTGAGACAAAACTACATTTTAAGAAGGGTTATCAGCTAGACAACATGGCCCCATTTCCTAGCTTGCTTAAAAAAGCATCTGTATTCAGCAATCAAGTAAGGAAAAATTAACCTTCTTTTTGCACAGTAAAGGAAGAGGAAAGAAAGTCAGGGAGCTTCTGTAATTACAGGATTTCAGCTCTGATCTAGGCAGCTGCAAAGCAAATGTATCACGGGAAGAAGAAAGGACTGGAGATGGCAGAATTAACCGAGCCTTAATGGATTCACTTTCATTTCCTCTCTTTGTTACTATTTTTAATTAACCAGAAGATTTTTTTTTCTTTCTTTCTTTTTCCTTTTTTATTTTTTCCTTTGCTGCTGTTATTTGCGTCGTTCCAGTGTCTACTCAAGCAGCACATGATCATCTCCTAGGGAAGTCATTTCTTTTATTCATTTTGATGGTGTTTCAAGAGCAGCTAAGAAATGGCACTCTCTAAATAGTTGAGACAAAGCTCACTTGAGGAGGAAATGACTTGAGCTGAATGAACAACATTTTCTCCTGAAATAAATGAAAATAGCTCACTTTATAATGTGTTTTAATGTGTTAGGTAGGGCAATGTCCCAGGAGGGACAGAACAGGTTGGCAAAGGAGGATCAGAAATTAAATGTGAGCCACCTCTCCAGTATTTTAGTCTGGAAATAATGACTATAAATTAATTGTTCTCTAAAGTCAATGACTATATATTAATAGTTTCTCTCTGTATTTAACAACCAGCCAGACAAATCCATAGGCAATTCCTAGGCTGCCATGGGTAGGTACTGCAGTGTTGTGTCCATGAGAGAACAGTCACCAAACTCTGTTTTTAAAGTGCAGCCCCAAAATCTGTTTGGTAAACTGTATTTGTAAACTTTTCTAAGTGGAGTGCACCTCTGCTTTAAGGATGATTGTTGTGTGTTTGCATTTTAGAAATAAAGTCAAAACAAAAAAGGGACAGCATCACAACAACCAGTTAAAATATTTTCTTTCTAACTCAATTTTGAGAGTTTGGTTTCTGAATAGCACAAACATTTTTCTGGTTGAGGATACAATGAAGATCATTAGTGTTTTAGTCATTCCAAGGCTGTGAGGTCTGTTTTAGGGTCCTTTCTGCAGCAAAGCTTCCACTGCTGTCACGGGGGCTCCCCTGGGCCATCAGCTGCTGTTCAGGCTGCAAGCTGGGATCTCAGCAAGGTGCTCAGCACATGTGTCTGCTCCCTAAGAGCTCCGTGTGCAGCGTCATCTCCATTCTTAGCGAACAAATCGCTGGGAGCTGGGTGTTCAGTCAGTCTGACAAAGCTGCTGGTTGGGAAATCTGGATCCAGAGAAGCCCTTTGCCCTGGAAACCCCTCGTGCATGTGTTGTTAGCAGGGTGGGAGCAATCCTGCTGCTGTCTCCGTGTCTGTTCACAGCGGGCTGGCAGCCGGGGGTGGGCACAACACGGGACAAGCATTGCCCAAACTCGGTGCTTGTGGGTTGCAAATGCAGGGTGTTGCTATTTATCCCTGTCAACAGCAGGCCCTATTAACTATTTTTAATGAATCACCACTGCTTTTACTTTTGCCATCAGCCATGACCTTCACCATTTAGAAACACACGGTCTCTCATAAATGATAGTCTGTGGCATATAAACTTGAGAAGGATTCTATCACGGCTCAAACTACAATATCTATCATTAAAACAAACTGCTCATTCCAGCTGAAGAGACACTCATATATATCATGGAACCAGCGTTCCATATTTTGAAATTTACTGCCCTGCATTGGTGCTTCTTTTTCTTGACTTTTTTTTTTTTTTTTTTTTTTTTTTTTTTGAAGGAGGCGACA
>VYXF01004481.1:75038-89999 GCA_013397295.1 Polioptila caerulea | reverse complement strand
CTCCCAGGGCAGGGGGATCCAGGCAGGGCAGGGGGATCCAGGCAGGGCAGGGGGATCCAGGCAGTGCTTGGAGGCTGCTCCCGGGGCAGGGGGATCCAGGCCAGCTTTGTTTCTGGGCAGGAGCCCCAGGGGGCAGGGGGAGCCCCCCGCTCCTGTCCCCCTGGGCAGGGCCATTCCTTCCAGCAGCACACACAATTGCAGTGTGCAGTCTGCAGTTCTGCAGACCCTGCCGGGACATGGAAGTCGTGAACTTTGTTTTGGCCTCAGCGCCAGTTTCTGTGCCAAACCGGTCTCAGGGAATTGTGTTTATTTATTCCTAAACGGCAGTTTTCAGTCGTGAATTCTGAATGTGCCTTTTGAATAGCTGTTTCTAAACTGTTTCTGGAGTTTCAACACCAAGAGTCAGGATTGTTTTTCTTAGCCAGCAGGGCCTGCTCCAGCTCCCTTTCACATTAGTGGAAAGATGCTGACTGATTCATTATGTGCTGGAGCAGGGGCTAGAGGAGTAACTGTGCAGGGATGAGCTTTTACAAGACATAACTTTTATCAACACTTCATTTTATAGTGATCTTAAAATGATAAAAATCCTGTGAATCACAAATTTACAGAGCACTTTTCTTGAGCATTTGGAGTGAGCAACAGTGACTTTTGCCACTGGAAAAAAAATGATTTGTGGATTTTCCAAATGATACACCACTGTCTCTTCACTGTTAAATACTATTTTTTAGGTCCTTGCTTACTCAAAGCGAGTGAGGATAAAACTACAATATTGTTGTGGTTATTTTTTCCCCACAATAATGCACTTTGCATGCACACTTTCAGTCTCCTGTGTTCTCGTATGTGCAGTGTGCTGCAAGTACTTGTACCCAGCTGTGGAGAAAAGGCTGCTGGACAGAGCATACTCTGAGGAGAGCAGGCAGGAGCTTCATTTGCTCCCTACATGCTGCAATAATACTAATACACCTTTTACTCTACAGAATGGCTTGTACTTGGGGAATTGTGTTTCATCCAATTTTCTTGCAAATAATGAACAAGTTCCCCCCGGTTTATTGGCGCTATCCTGTGCACACTTTTTTGGTGTAAATTATTTATTCTGCTAATTTAACAGCAAACAGTCCTGGATAGTGAGCTTAGGGAGGCAATTTCATACGTATTGGCTGTAGGTTAATTATTTAGGGATTGAGATATCTCTGGTAATGCCAAATAAGTACAGACCTAATCAGAGAAAGCAATTGAATGCCTCTAGGTTTTCCAAATCTCAGATCATGCAACCATTATTTGATGGTCATTAAGTTTGGTGTTTCATTGCAAAAGAGCATGAATGTGTTTTGAGGTAGCCCACAGGTTAACCCTTGTCACTCCTTTCCCATCCCTCTGAGCCAGCAAACCAAAATGTTCAAATCCCCACGTTCTGTTATTCTGGAAACAGGGGCTGTTGAGGATGTTTGGGGGTGTCTTGTGGGACAGCCTAATGGCTTGGAGGCTTTAGACACAGGAATGCTGGTGAGTCAACAGATAAATCACATTTAGGGCTGCAGTAAACACCCTCTGCTGGCTTTTCTCTGAGGTGGTGTGCAGACACACAGTGGAGCTGGTGCCCCTGCTGCAATTGTCACTGTTTTCACAGAGAGATTTTGATGGTAATCATTTGTAAAACATGAAACATCTCGTGTCCTACAGCATCCCTATCCAGTGGCACTTCAATGGGTATCCTGTAATTTTTGTAATTCAATGAGGAGAACGTTATTCTTGTGAGGGTTTTCAGCTGGCATGCCACAGCTGGGGGGTTCATTCTGGTGAGGAGAGCGAGCTCTGAGTGGAGCCAGGGAGGGCAGAGTAAGAAAAGCAGGGTGCAGAGACTCCTGTGAGCAGTGCTTGGTGTGGATTACGTGTTGAGGTTGAGGCACGGTTGTTTCTGCTCTACCATCTCTCTCTACACCAAAATCACTGCTCTGTGCTGGGCTGTGCTGGGCTGGGCTCCTCCAAAGGCACTCAAGAAGGCCCTGCAGAAGGGCAAGAGACTCTCATGGTCAGGTTCCAGCACCTCTTCAGTAGCAGTTGGAGGCATTTTCTTTTCTAAGATGGGGTAACCTGCTCTCTAGGCTGGTTTTTGGGGTTTGTTATTCGTTCTCTTTATGCTGGATTTGGGATGTTCTGGGGTTTCTTGTGCTTACTTCACATGTGGATTTATTTTTAATGTTGAATTTAAAACAAGTTGCAGATGGTGGGGAAGATTTGAGGTGATCCTTTCTTTTCCTAAGGCAGTTCATTCTGCAGTTTTAGGTCAGCCTTCACAGCAGGGCTTGCTCCCTTCCAGATGAGCTGGAAAGATGCCCACAAGAATGGGTTTGTTAAGGTCTATCCGAGGTTCTAGGTGGCTCTGGGGTGGAACAAAGGGATACTTCCAGCCATCAGCATCATGCAGCAACTTCTCTTCCATGGAACCATGAAATCTCATTTTGTTAAGGTGCCAATGACAAGTAGGAAAAATCACTTTTTTTCATAATTCAAGAATTGTATGACCTGGTAGACTGGAAGAAAAGAAGGATTCTCATAGTGCTTGGTTTCTGTGGACTGTTCACACAGTGAAGCTGTTTTCTCCTGCAGAGTTGAGGATGTGGAGGAAATTGAACTGTGCAGTTCTAACTGTGGTTAGAACTGAGGAATAATTTTGTGATACCAGTCTGGCAGGGGAGTGAGCACAAGAAATAAAAGACTCAACTTTGTAAAACAAGTGGTTTTCTGACTGTGATAAACCAGTTGTTCATTCAGTCTAAGGAATAAAAATAGATATGGACTTAGGGAGCAGCGATGGATTGGTCCTGAAAAGCCTGCTAGTTTGGGGAAAAATTCTAAATGTTTCTCTTACTAACAGAGATGGAGACACTTTAGCTAGTCCAGTGATTAAAGTTGTGCCTGTATCACACTTCTTGGGGTTCTGTCAAGAGCTGCCTGAAACAGAGGTAAAGAAACAATCCAGGGACTGAAAACAATCTGGTTTCTAATAGTAAGGAACTCAATGAGCCCTAATTTAGCCTGTTCAGGAAAACAGTGGGTTTGAATTCCTTTCGTTTTCTTTCCTGCTTACAGCCTTTAAACCCTCAGTGCAGGATGCAGTGAAATTATTGGCTTACAGAGGTGTGGTTTTGTTGGTTGTGATGCTGCTTCTGGGTGAGCGTTCAGCAAGAAAACCCTGGATCCCATTCTGCTTTGCTGTTTTGCTTGTTTTGCTCTGCTGATCTGAGCTGAGGTGTGTTCTAATGTGACATGAGACCCAGCACTGTATTTCTACTGACAGACCTCAAGTTCTGCCTTCTCTCCCTGGCACTGACTGGAAATTTTGAAGAGAGGATGTTGTAGACAGCACAGCGGTAAGGATTTTAATCCTTTTCAGTGACAATCTCCAGCAACTCCACAATCCCTTGTCTGCTGGGCTTTGTGCAGTGATTGCTGCTGCATTTGTGCTGAGGAGCAGCTCTTCAGCAGCGTGCAGGCCAGGAGGGCTGGCTGTGCAGGAGGTGTGGTGCTCTGCTGGTCAGCGAGCTGAGCTGACTCCCAGTTTGTTCCCTGTTACATGGAGACAGCTCTCAGCCTGCCTGCCTGGAAAGGAGGGCACAGGGCTGCTTGGGATGCAGGCAGACTGATCAGGGGAACTTGAAATAAGGACACCTGACAGATTCTGGGGTTTCTGGGTGGAATGTAACCTTTAAAAGCCTCAAGAGAGTAACACATGGTCTTTCAATGACATGTCTTTCAATGAGTTCTCTCATTTCCACATTGTTCTTTGGCATGAAATGTTTAACAGAGATTCCACCTGCCTGTTCCACAAGTAGGTCAGCATTTGATAACTGCATTAAAATTGTCCTTTCCTAAATCCCCTCTCTCCCTATAATCCTGCCTGTCCCTCTCAATTTTCCTATGTTCTAATGTGCCATTATGGAGAAAATGAGGAGTCTTTTTTGAATTATTTCCAAGTTGTCACCCACAATGAAGCTGTTTTGTTTTATGTTTGGATCACATTTCTCCCCCAGAAGCTTCTGAAGATAGGCACCACGGATATGATGCCACCTAGGAAACGTTTTGTTATGCTCGTGGAAAAGTCTGTGTCTTTTTGTATTGTTCTGAAAAAAACCCCACAAAGTGTTTGGGCTTGTGAAGGTGTCTTAAAGAATATATTTGGAATATTTAAAAATATTTGGTAATTTAGCCGAACATCCAGCTCATTTTCAATGTGGCCTGTCACTTCTGGTGTGACATTACTGAAAACCTTCTGATTAAAGCCAGCTCTCTTATGCATACTTTGCCTCTGTGACCTATGAGTAGCTTGAAACCATTTGAACTCTGTCTAAATTGGATCCCCCTGGTTGTAAGTGTTACTGCATGTCAGTTCTGTGTCAGTTGGATGGAAATCTTGCTGCAGAGGATGAAAGTTCACAGCTCAGTATTAATCTACTGGGCAAACTACATCTAATGCCTTCAGTTTTCTTGAAATACAGCTTCTGATGACCTCTGACAGGTGAAATACAATACAGGATTTTCCAATATTCATTTTCAGTGTAGCTACTTAAAATAAAGCATGAATCATCCTTCTGTACCAAATAAATGCTGGGAGAGACAAAATTAAGAATAGTGACAAGTGGATTATTGGACGTGGAGACTTTTGTTGATAAAATATGTCTGGGTCCATTACTTCACAATTGTCTTGGACTAGGAAATGCAGATCCTGGCTTTGCTGTGTGCGGGTGAGCTCCTGGCTGGGATTCCCTTGATGTCTCTTGGATGAGACTTTCAAACTGCTGTGTGAGCTAAACAGGAAAAATATCCTGAAGCTGCAAGGCTTCTGGAGCAGGCAGCATAAATCACTGAGTGCTGCTGGAGTCTGTCTCTAGCTCCCAAATCTGGAGCTTTGGATTTAGCACCAGCTACTGTTTGAAAGAGAATCTGGCTAGATTTGTGCAGCTCGGATGACACCATTATCAGCATCCTGTGTTACACAGTGACACCTTTGCTCTTGGCACTGCCAGGGAGAATTCCAAGGACATCACATTTGGGTTTGCTTTTGAAGGGACTTTTTTGGACTCAAAATCCAAGCCTAAAAAAGGAAAAATGTCTGATAGGTGCAGGTTTGCAAGTCTGCAACTTTCTCTCACTTCTGTTTAACAGCAAAACTCATACCTCTTTCAGAGCAGCAACTTTGACTTCTAAATATTTATTGAGAATCTGAAAGGAAATGGATCCTGCATTCCTTGCAAATCCCAAACTGTCTCTAAAAAGAGTGGGATTTGATGGGAAGAAAGAAATCTGATGTTGAGCTCTGGTTTTGCAGGGGGATGGTGCTGCTGCTGGGAGGGATGCTTCTCAGGCACTGGACAGGAATCAAATCCATCTTTCTCAAAGCCCTGCCTCAGTCCCTCTGAGGAGGACTGCCAAAGAGTGCTGTGTGTGTGTGTGCTGCCTGGAAGGAGCCTCTGGCTCTGCATGGAGCCTGCACTTCAGCCCCATGCTTGAAAGAGAAATGTTAGTCCATTGAGAGTGTGCCTGCTCAGCAGCATCTTTTGAGCCCCTCCCTCTCCTCTGGTTCTGTAGCTACAGCTTGCCATTGCAAACGTTGCCATTTGATAAGTCAGATGAAATATCTCATCTGATGTCTCTCGTCCTGCCATGCCTCTTAGGGAAAAACAAAACAATAGTGATAAACCAGTGCCAGGATGGCCAGAGGTATTTGAAGACAGTGGCAACTGGATCAGTTCTTGGACAGTTTAGGAGCATATTTTCCTGTTGTTTCCGTTTCCGAGCCCAGACTTGTAAAATCCTGACAGCCTGGCTCTTTTTTCTGTGAGTCAAAGAAATAAATATTTGATTACAACATGTGCAAGGGCCCAGGGCCCAAAACCTTGGAGCTGTCTTCTGTCAGAGGCTCTGAGGCCTGGAAGTGAAGGATGGACATTGGATGTGGGTGCAGAGCTGGGGTCACACTCCTCTCTGGGACACCAGAGCTCACCCAGAGGCTGTGCCACAGGACCTTCCTGTAAGGACCTGTGCTGTACCTACACACCTCCAGAATAAACATGGAACTACAGCTCAGGGACTCTCACAACAACGGGACCAGGACAGAGCATTTGAGAAAAGGAAAGGAAGCAGACTGTGGGCTTTAATTGCTGATTTCTGCTTTGTTAATTTGGCAGCATTGAACGTGGGTAACTGCGGCGTTCGGACCCGGCTAACACGGGGAAAGGAGCACACTGCTGAAAATCCATCAGGAAATAGGGAATGCTTCAAAGTCACAGGAGTGTGTGCAGGTGGATTCTGGACTGAAGGAATCAAAGCCCAGGCTGGCAGCGGGGATCTCTTCCCTTGCTGTCCCTTGGCTTACACTATTCATTCCGACAGAGACCCCCGGATATGGAGAAGTAATTCACCCTTTGTAGAACTCCCATATGTGGGAAATTTTCGTCTTAAGCTTACAGAGGGCTCTATGGCAGGCTGAATTTGAGAGAACAGAAAGAAGCCAACAACAGTGAATAAAATAGTATAGTTTAATATTTTTTGCATATGAAACAGCTGGCTAAAAAATCACTTACAAGTTTTTTATATCCACAGCTAGTGCCTAATCTCAAAAATAGGAGTTGGATCTCAAGGCAGGGCAGAATGTGTGCTCTTTTCAGTTTTATCAATTTAACTAGGAGTGAAGCCAAGGATTTGAGTGGGATCAATGTGATCCTGCATCTTCTGCTCCCTGACCCAACAACATAGAATATACCCTTATTGTGAAGCTTGGGCAGAAGCTTAAATATACATTTGTCCAGGCTTATTCTAGATTTGACCCTCTAAAGGCTCACAGTTTGTTCTAAATGTGAAAAAATCACTGTCAGTTTATTAGTTTATCTTGCTTGTGGGTAGAGACACAAGCTGATCTGTCTGGGTTTGTTTTAAAAGCTGAAGTGTTTGGTAGGCTTGGCCCTATCCTGGATATGCCATCAGGTTTGTGGGAAGTCGGAGCTGAACCCCTTTTCCCTTCTGCATTGCCATATTTGAGTTTTTAGTGTTTTCCCTCCCACTTCTTTGCCCCGGTGGGAGATCTCAGCGGATGTGCCGCTGTGGCAGCGGGGTTGGTGCAGACAGACCCTGGGCCTCTCCCAGCCCCTGCACTGCCCAGGGCTGAGCTCTGTGCAGGTCTGCAGGCACCACAGGAGCCTCCCCAGGGGCACCGAGGGACCCTGGTTACAGTCTGAGACTCACGACTGACTTTAGAAACTGCTTTTCTCTGGGCAGGCAGAGTTTGAGCGTGATGCAGGTTTGAGTTGCAGCGATAACATCACAAAAGGTGGAATTGTGAGCAGTGGGTCCGAGGGGGGAGAGAAACGCTGAGAGGAGGCTCCTCAGCTGCACAGGTAGGGTTAACCACCAGAGAAAATGGCTTCTGAACACAAAGGCTTTGAGGTCACCTCGTGGGAAAAGAGATCAGAACCCACACCTAGATTAGTTTAGAAACCTGAATGTGTTACCAGAAAGTCCTCTCAGGATTCCACTTACCTTCTTCCACTAAGCCTCCTATCTGTATATTCCCTAATAGGAAGGAATCTTCGTGGCATTTGTTAGCACAGCTTTCTAATTAGGCTTATTTATAATTAATCTGAATAAATCCGTGTGCAGAAACGTCTCATTACAACTCTTTCAAAACACGGTGTAGGACATTCAAGAGATGGTTGTGTCTGGTCATTTCCATTTCTTGGTTTCTGCCATGTGTGTGTCGTGGTGAGGTTGGAGGGACAGTTTAGTTAAATTCTCAAAGTTTAGAAGCTTGTGCTTGGTGTCCACTGCTTGATCCTGACATTGTCTTTTGTACATGAAAATGTTTATGTTGATGAGAGACGCGTATTTTAATTTATTATAACACTGTTTCTATAATTTCTGTGTGTTTTGTTTTCTTTCATTTTGTTGTTTATTTGTGTGCTTTATGGGGGATTTTTGCATTTGGTTGTTGGGGTTTTTTTTGTTCCTTCCCAGTCTTTGCTCAGCTCTACAAGCACACTGCAGTGTGTCAGGAGGAATAACATATAGCTTGCAGTCCATCATCTGCATTCCCTTTGCATTAGGTGTAACACTGGCATGAAAATCAGAGCCCCTGCTCCAATTTTTCCAGCTGTCTCTGTCTCCCTGTGATCTTTTTGTACAAATTTTCTGGCAAGTCTATGAATGTGCACGCTTATATCCCTTTCTTGGGCATACATAGACATTTTTCTATCTCAAAACCTGGGGAAAACCAAATAGAATAATTTATTTTCCCAGTAATTTGAGTGCATTTACTGATGTAGGCAAACATCAGTAAACAAAACCTACGTATAATATACAAAAATTACAATATCTTCTTTCTTTGTCCTCTTGCTCTCAGATTTCTATGTAAGTTTGTTTTGTTTTCATTCAAAATGCATGAATAAAGCAATATCAGGATCTTTTCACTGCCATCTTCAGGTCTTATTTATACATCTACAGCTTCAGAAATTGTTAACTTTTAGGCAATAAATGTCATCTTACTTCTGAGGTTGCATTTGTTTCATTCCCCTCAGTAATATTATTGCTTTAAACCGTAATATGTTTTCTATTTTGGTATTTTTCTGTTGCCCCAAGGGACTGGAGCTATAACCAGGATTTGCATTGGCCACGGTGCTGTTCTTATTCTGCACATGGTGCCAGGGCTGAACATGAGATTCTACTGGAACAGCCCCTGCCAGGATTTTGGCCTGGAACAATTTGGAGGAGACATGATGTCACTGTCTCCATCAGGAGAATTTGAACAGGAAAGTTGTACTGTGTTTTGGGCATGTCTTTCAAAAATAACAATTCAAATAATTTCTTGTAGGTTTCCTTAATTTTTGTGTTTGCTCTCTGGTTTCACAGCCTTTGCACTGCATTGCTTGTGTCCTGGTGGTATTTCTGTTTCATTATTTTTCAGGCAGAGTTTGATGACACTGATTTAGCAGTTTCTCACAGTTCACTGCTCCAGTTTTCATCAAATTATACTTGTAGTTGTACTAGACACTTTCATCATCAATTTCCATATGCCTCTAAGACATGCAAGGACCAGTTTGCCAGCACTGAACTCAAATACCAGGCAGGAACTGGAATACAGGATTTCTTTTCCTAGGGTGTCTGAAACAAAGAGTGTAAAACCCCTCAGTTCTCTAGCAATGTTTTCAGCCAGGATGCATTCAAAACCTAGGCAATAACTGCTATGGGGTGTTGGTTTTTAAATGCCAAATCAATGGATAAAAATGAACACTGCCAGAGGTGATAGCAAAGGACCTTCACTGCTCCTCTCCAGAAACCTCTCCTGCATTAGAGCACTGCCTGTGGGTTTAAGGTTTGCTCCTTCCCCACAGAATGGCAGGATTCATAAGCAACGTGAGCTGTATTTCCTGCACAGCAGAGTTTGATAATGATGACAATTAGCACACAGGAAAGATTTTGGCTTCAGGCTCTTAGGTTTATGTGTACTGTCAGATCAGCAGTGTTACTGGGGACATTCAAAGTGACAAGGCTCCTGAGAAAGTCTTTTCCTTCATTTAGAGAGCCCTGGTTGCTCAGATTGGAAAGGTGTCCTTGTAGGAACACCTGACACCTTTCAAGGCTTTCTGTTATGCTCCCCCTCCAATTTCTGTAAGGCCACCACAGTTCTGGCCCAAAGGGAATCTGGATTCCATAAAGCAGGACTAGATGCAGATTTGCTGGTTCTTAATGTCTGTCAAAAGCATAAAGTTAATTATGCAAGGCATGAAGTGAAACTCTTATTTGTTTAGATGTAAGGAGGTTAACTCTGAGCAGCATTGACAATAGGCATCATCATCATCAGATGAATTTGCTGGTCAATCTGTAGTCCTCAAAATATCCCCAAGATAGCACAGGAGTAATACCCTGAGCTACCATGTAAAATGCTTTCCTTGCACTGAGAAATAAGATCTATTTCAGTCTTGCAGTTTGCTTTCCATGTGGAATTTTGACTGATTTTGAGAATTTCATACATAACCTCCCATGCAATAGGAACCTTCTCTCAGGAACAGAGAGAAGAACTTTTCTCTGTCTGCAGGAGTTTCAGTTTGTGGAGCCTGACATTTGAAAAATACACTCAGTGTGATAGAAACCCAGTTCACTGAAGCTCCTGTCTAAAGTCAGGAGGACATTGGGTAGAGTTGGAGTGTAGGCAGGAGGCCTCCTGGTGTCACTGGGACTCCTCAGGCTCACGGGGACACAGTTTGTGTCACATCCTGGGACAGAACCAGTGTGTGACCAGGGTCTGCCACAGGAGCAGGCAATCTCTGTGATGAAGAGGGAAGGGAGTTAAATCAAGGTCAAGGAGAGGAGAGGTTGGGTGTACACTCTCCTGTAGCACTAATGCCTGGTTTCTGACAGACCATCAGGTTTTGGAACTGTTTGGTACCATGGGCTTTGGGAGCCCAAACTGCAGGTGCATTAAACTGAAGGTTTTCTCATGCACTGGCTTTGACTCCTTGCATTTTAAACTGATTAAATGGTAAAACCATCTCTTGGGGGGAAAGGCACCCACCTTCTGAACAGGTAAATGGCTATGCAATAAATAGGATGCTGGAACAGCTCACGTTACTCCCACAGTCGTGTATTCCCTGCCACAGGTCACTGACCAGAGGGTGACCCCCCAAAAACCTTTCCTTGTGGTGTGCCCTGAGCCTCCAGCACCTGGCAGCTCCTGCAGGGAGGCCTTTGCAGGAACTGCTCTCCAGCAAACACCACTTGGATCGTTAGGTACATACAAAACTGAAGTCACTGCCTTCTCTGGGTTAGAGAGAAATAAATCACCCATGTATCCTTCTTAATTCTGAAAAAAAGAATGTTCAGTGGAATGTTCAGGGGAAAAAAAGGAATTACTTCTTTTCCAGCTACCTTGACTGTCAGTCAGATTGGGAGTTCTTAGAGGAACAAACAATTCACTTCCAGCTGGGTTTGGGTTTGGGTTTTTTTGCATCATTTTATTTTTACAGAGGGTAAGTTAGAAAATTCTGATCAAATGTTTAATTTAATTTAATTTAAAGAGGCAAGGCAGCAGACTAGCATTATCCTGTGACAAAGTTCTGGCCCATCAAATATAAAAAGACTGCCCAGAGGGCAACTAATGATATTTCCTCCAGTGATCTTACCTGATGCTCTATCAGCAGAATAATGACACGCTCTTCTGTGTCTGCAGGTTCTGACAGAGGGCTCAGATTTCACTTCCTTTTGGCAATTGTCGTTTTCCTTCAAAAGCTGCTGTGTTTCCATGGACAGGCTGTGGGTTCTTTCTGAACATGTAGTATATGCTGGAGTATTAATTACTGAGTTATTAGGTTAGTTTATGGGCCCCTGTTTGTGAGGGGGAAAAAGTCAGATAAAAATTCATGATGGGACAGATTATGAAAATCCAAAACTGTGAGGTTTGGGTTTTTTTCAGCTTTTAGGATTCAATTAGCTGCTAGTTCAATTAGCTGCAATTTTGTTAAGAAGCTCTAAGAGCTAAAAAGCCCAATTGGCAGAATTGGAATCCTGTTGTTTCTGATTTCTTTTTCTGTTAGTTTGTTGTTTATAAGCAATACCCTGTTTTTCTGTAGTTCTCATGTTGTTGGCCAGCATGCACACCAGATTCTCTGTGACTTATGGCCTACCAGTGAAAGAAGAGAGCAAGGGAGAGCTTTAAATCTATCCAACTATATTCAGCAAATCTGGAGCCTTGTGGGGCTCACTGGGGCATGAAGCTTGAACGAAAGCAGTTTTCTCCTGTTGTCTTCTGTTCCACAGTTAGGGAAGAATGTCTGCTTTAATGAGGGGAAGGAGCCTGTTAGGATTCAGCTTCTGGCAGAACTGCACTGCTCTGTGCTGGCACATGGTGAATCCAGTGACTTTTGGTGAACATTGCTACCAGTGGCCACCCACTGGACCAAACTCTACTTCTTAAAATGTTAGGCAATTAAATTATGCATTGTCCAGTACTGTGCCAGCGTGTCGCAGCCTCTGCAGGGTGAAACTGAATTGTCTGCAGTGCATGTGAGAACCCTTGGTGAGAACCCTCAAAAAGGCTAAAAAATCCAGGAAATTGAAACAAACAACCCAAACCCCTCTGGTGCTGTGTGCAAAGGAAGAGATAGTGTGAAACACTGGCCTAAGTCTCTCAGGAGGTGCAGCCTTGCTCCTGCACTCCGACTGGGGCACTGCATTGTGCCAGCACGAGCATCCCTGACACTGCTGTGGGCCAGACTGGGCTGCAGGTCTGCCCCAAAACCCTGCCTGCCCTTTTGGAAGGAGCCTTCTTGAAACCAAACTTGTTCTTCGTGTGTTTGAAAGGGGTTTTTTGTTTGCTTTGGTTTGAATTCCTTTCTGTGTAAAAGATCTCTCAGAAAATCTGATGATTTAAGGTATGAGTGCTCAGAGGTAGACTTTAAATTATACTTTCTTATACTGCTTTACAGACACTTAGGAAAATTTTTTCCTGAAGTAAAGAGCAAAATTAGGTAAGTGTCTGAGGTTCAGGGTGTCTGAGCTACCCCGTGTGTGTCTCATAAGCTGTTAGCTCTGTCCTGTGCTTGGCAGAAACTAGAGGCAGTGATACCTGTGAAATATATTGAAGATGACATAATAGATTGTGAATAACGTGTGTGCTTTTCTGGATACTGCAGAGTTTTAAAATTTTAACCTGCATCTCCTGAATCTGTACATTTGATGATACTCACTTTGGATTTGTGCAAGTGAAAAAACAAAATCCAGTGCCAACTCTGAACATGACTAGAGCTTCATGTATAACATACCCTTTCATTGTCATTAGCAGGGAGTATTAAGGTAAAGAAAAGCTGTTTGTTCACTGTTTTGAATTTCACTCAGCTAGAAAAATCAGTCCTGTGATGCTCAAAATAAACATCTCACTTACTTTTTAGGTTTCTGAACTTATCTCTGAAATCCTCTTGTCAAGTGTGTGTTAACAAATACATGTTCCAGCCATAATACAGATATTTTACTTTTGTGTACTTGCATTTCGTTGCTGCTCTTGTGAATTAGGGAAGAAAGGCAACAGGATTCAACTCCTTTGCTCAGAAAACTCTTTAATCAGTTTAAGTGAAATATTTTTTCCTTCTTTTAGCAGCTCTGGGGCCAGTGCATTTCTGAGGTGAGTACCTCTTTGGGAAGCATACTGAAAACAAGGAGTTTGTAAAAGGAAAAGGTTCCACTGTGCGCCCTTAACAGAAAATGTTTCCGAGTTTGTCAAGCCATGTATTTACAGAAATGCTCCTGATGGCTGTATCACAGCTGGCTGTTGTTGCTGAGCAGGGAGTATTGTGAAAAGGTGTGACCCCAGAAGCAGGTCCCACTCTGGATTCAGACCAGAAAATCCCAACTTCCACGAGCTTTGAGGCCACAGGGCTTGCTGTGTGTCAGGGCTAGAGGGGCAGGTGGATGCTGCTGGCAGTGCCAGGGCTCTGAGACACCAGGGACACATCTGATCTCCACCAGGGACCAGAGACAAGGTCTGTGGGCTGTCTGACTCCCAGCCCAATCCCCCACCAGGCTGATACCGTTTGTACCTCTGTGCCGGGGGCTCCCGAGGTGCAAAGACACAAGCACAGGAGCGGTCCCTCTGCTGTGGCTGTGAAGGGCTGCAGCAGCTCGGGGCAGACCCGCTCCCATCACCTCCCCCTGCGTGCTCCGGCGCTGGGCTGGCCCTGGTGCCAGGGGAGCTCTCCAGGGCTCCTTCTGCCCCGCTCTCGCTGGCTCAGTCCCCGCAGGACAATCTGTGCAGCAGAGAGGTGCATTGGGTGGGCAGGCTGACGGCCCTGCCCTGGTGCTGGGGCTCGGTCTCCCGGCTGGGGCTCCCTGTGCTCACCAGCGGCCCAGGGCAGGGACCCCGGTGGGTGCTGCACTGTGCAGCCGTGTCAGCCAAGGCGCCCCAAAATACGTGTGCAGCCACAGCCTCACACCCCACTCCAGGAGGAGTTTCTCTGGAAACGCTGCCTTGGTTTGGTCAGGAGGACGACTCATCTGTGGGCCATTTTGTCTGAAACAGGAATTTTCCTTTGGTGGTTCACAGTGCTCACTTATATCGAAAGCGATTATGACAAAAGAAAAAAAATCAGACTGAAAGGGTAAATGTGGAAAAAAAAAAGTCTTATGCCATTCAGTCTTTTTCAGGTTGATTTTTCTGAGTTTGCCATGTTTCTAAACAGGACAGTCCATCCCAGTGGATTTCTGCCTGGCAATACAGTGGACCCTTCTCATAGTTTTCAGCAAAAAAAACCAAAAAAATAAACCTGCCTACTTGCTATGCATATCTGAAGGTTGGCTACAGTCAACTAGATTACAAATCAGCTAGATTACTTATTTAAAATAATCGCTCACTTACTATTAGAGGCCTGCTATTTATTTTCTGTCTGCTCGACTATTCGAAAATATTTGGCTTTCTTTATTTCTTTCTTTCTCCCCATTGTAATATATTTTTGGAAGTCTCCCCTTTCCATTTGCCGTCTTGAAAGTAAAAAGAACGAACACGTCTGATCTTTACTTTGTTACTGTTGTGGCTGTTGACACAATTGCTATGGTTTTGGCGGGGAAGAAACACGGGGAAAACAAGAAAGACAACAGCCGCATCCCTGATTCTCTTTTTCCATAGAAAAGCCCAGTTACCCTAAGACAATGTTCGGCCTCACAGGCGAGCCCTGGTGTTGCTGGTGGCTGAGGTGAGCTTACCTACAAAGGAGCAGGGCACCGCATTGACACCCGGCGACAAAAGGTGCGGCGGAAGATGCGAAAACCTGTTTCGGGGATTTGGGTTTTTTAATTGTTGCTGGTTTTACTTGTTTATTTTGTCCCCTCTGCGGGCAGCGGCCGAGCCGCTCGGCGATGCCGGCGCGGGCCCGGCCGTGTCCGGGCGCTGCCCCTCGGCGGGCCGGGGGTCCCGGTGGGCTCGGGCTC
>VYXF01004481.1:41316-68684 GCA_013397295.1 Polioptila caerulea | reverse complement strand
ATTCCTGGGCTCGCTGGTACCCAGGTTTGGCGCTGTGGGAATCAGGGAGCTGGAGGGTCCATCCCTCACCTTGTTATTCCTGGGCACCGTGGCACCCAGGTTTGGCACTGTGGGAATCAGGGAGCTGGAGTTCAATCCCTCACCTTGTTATTCCTGGGCACCGTGGCACCCGGGCACAATGGGCTGCTCGCTTAGCAAAGAGCTGAGTGCCAGCCTCAACTCTGAATTTCCTCCCCATTGTTTAGTGGGGTTTGATCTTTATCGGTTATTTATGTGAGGGTTCTTTTTCTTTTAGCACTAATAGACTGAAAAGCACGTGAAACTAAAACAAAGCCGACATCTCTTGACATCCTGCGAGCCATTGTTAGGCAGGATTTTGAACCATGTCACACTATTGAATTTGATAAGGACTTTGCATAATAAGGGGGGAAAGTTGTATGGTACTTCATTGCATTTTTGTTATGTAGAAGCCTGCCGGAAGGGTCACAATGTAGGAGTTCAGCACCTTCTAATAGGATTTCGTGTGGTTACAATGTTCCTGAAGGCAACTTTAGGAAGGATGCTGAAGAGTGTCTGTCATGCATTCACTTTTCAAGGTGAAAAACTTTCCATTAATTACGTTTGATTTATTACTACCGCGATGACGTCACTTTGATTTTAGAAACATTTCCATGTCTCGATTCACTTCTCAGACCTTCGGTCAGCAAGTTTCTGTCGCATGTTTTGCACTCCAGGCTCTGCTTCTGACTGACATGAAGTGCAACTCTTATTTAGAGAATTAATTCGAAGCAAACAAAAGAAAATCAGAAAGCAATTTTAAAGAACCCCTTCCTATTGACATTGACTTCGGTGGGAGCTGAATGTAGGACTAAGCATGGTGTTCAACACTGTAAAAATTGTTCATGCTTTGTTTTAAAATCTCACAAACATACTGGGATAGTGTATCTCTTAAGTGACACTAACTTGATGGATGTCTTGAGAGATACTTGTTTGGAAAAGCTGGGTAGTTGAAATAAAAACTGGAACTTCGAAGTACGGTGCAGTGACAGTATTTTAAATAATTTTTAACTTAAACGCTGCAACTTTCTTAAAATCAGAAGTTTGGTTTCAGCAGAGGGCGTGGCACACGAAAGGGAGATCAAAATTTCGAAAAATTGGGGATGAATTAGTGTCAGACTCAGAGTGGAAGCAGAGACAGCAATGTTCAAGTGCAGGAGGTGAGTTCAGATACAGGTCTGGATAGCAAATGGCAGATTTTAGAAAACCTGTTGAGAAAGAAGAGGGGATCCTCCCAGGTGGGTAGAGGGAAGCAAGGAAGTGAAGAAATGAGTGTGCTGAGGGTTTGTGTGATGTAAGAACAGCAGAATTGCTTCTGGGGAGGGAGGCTGGGTTTTGTGGTAGCTTCAGATGGACTCTTTATTTGTCTTCTTAATGTATTGTAATGGAAGTTTTGTGTGTGTGTCTGAAAGAGGCTGTCATCAAGTGAGAAATCTTAACAGAAAATTGGTAAAAGCAGTATCAACAAAAAACCATGATCTTTTTTAGCCTGTTATATCTCTGTTAGTGCTACATTGCTGCAGCCACCAGGATTGATTTGATTTGGTTTTACAGTCTGCTGTTCTTTGTTGCTATCTTTTAAAGTAATGCATGTGTGTGGTTTGTTGGTTTCTTTTTTGTTTGGATTTTTTTTTTTTTTTTTCTGAGCAGGAGTTTGAAGAGGCTTTATTCTCTAGTGAAAAATTTATTTTAAAAATCATGGGATGAAGAGAAATGAGTGAAGCAACATGGGAGCTGAGTTTTGTGACATGTGTGTGAATAGCAGGGCAATCCATTGCTGCAGGACCCTGCTGCAGGCCATCAATCAGTAGCTGGGTGCAGCTTAAGGACAGTGTTCTTTGCTAAAGGAAATCCTGGTTTTAGAGGTAATTTCTGTATGGATGTGTATTTATTAGAGCTCCCTTTGCTTGGGCTGGCAGCAGCAGCAGTTCTGTCAGTATAACTTTGGAATCAGTTGGTCCAGCCATTTTATTTCATTTCATTTCTCTACTAATTAATGTTTGAACAGGTATTCTAAAGGCCATTCAAAGGATGTAATTTTAAATATTATTTTGCCATCTTGAAGCGATGCTCCCACCCTCAGGTTTCACTTTCTGACTGCTATAAAGTGTGTTTGAATGCTTTGTCCAATTGGTGTTTACTTTCAGTTAGTTTTAATTACCTGCATCATCTTAGTTTTCTAAGCATCCTGCTTTCAAGGGTGGCTGCAAAATAATAAATAACAACTATAATATCCTTCCCTGTGCTTCATGTTGATTATCCTTCTCTTGAAAGTTTCCATATTTCCAGTTTTGTTTTGTCAAGAGTTGTGACTTAAAGGGGGAAGTGCTTCTTGCTCCTTAGGTGTATAAGTGTGTGTTTGAGGGGGTTTTTTTAAATTATTATTTTTGCTTTGTTTGTTTGTTTGTTTTTAAACCAAACCAGCTTTTAAGCCTGTTTAGACTTTTGAAATATTCTGTCTGAGGCTGCTAGCAATGGTACCAACAATACCAGTGAGCAGCAGTAGGATGCAGCCTGGGGACAAATTCAAGTGAAAAACTACTTCCTTAGGTTTCAACCAGACAGAAAAATCTTCCTGTTTAGGTACAACACCCCATTTACTTGCAGGGGAGAAACAAAAGAGAAGAGTGAAATAAACCTTGGGCATCAGTGATGGAAAATGCCCCTTTGGACAGGCCTGTCTGGTGAGCATGAGGGAGTTTTGTGAAGATAAAGCAGCTGTAGCCTGACCTGCTGCAGGCTGAGCCTTTTACAGGAGTTCTTTGGCTTTGCTCTGCTCTCACCAGCATGGCTTGGTGGTGTCTTTTTAGGGTAGCTTGAATGCCTGGTAACTCTTTGCTATGGTTTAAATTCAGTAGTAGGGGAGTAAGAAAGATGGAGGTTTCTGTGCCAGAGAAAAAAGTCCCCTAAATGAGTTTATTCATACCTGGAGAGACGTTTTTCATCCTGTAACAATATAATTTTAGTGCCTTTTCTGTACTCGAGCAATCCCCCATGTGAATATTCTTATTTTAAAACAAAGAGTATAAGCAGGATTTCCTATTGGTAGAAATACATGTCTGGTTGAGTAAAGTATGTTAATGTCTGTGTGTAAATGTGAATATAATAATAATAATCATAATAATAATAAAATAAAAACATGGCTGTTTGATCATAGAAGAAAAAACTTTCAATTGTGATGAAACTTTGCATTGTTAGAACCCAGAGATGACAGACTACTGACCTTGACAGAGAGGATCTTGGTTTGTCTTGTTTTGTTTTTTTTCTTGGGGAAACCATCCTGCATTTAATGGGCTTTATGAACTCCCTCTGGACTAGTGGGAAACCATGCATTTGATTTGCTGTATCCTCGATTTTTGTCTCATGTAAGGTGTGTGATGTTCAGCGGGAGGGGGAGAGAGTTGGCATTAGCAAAATGTGAACTCATGGGCATTTACAGGAAAGTGGAGCTGGTACAGGTGCTGTTCTTGGTTGGGAGAATGAGAGATTCAGTCTTGCAGCAGCCAGCTGCACCTCGTGAGGCTGGGCAGGCCCTCTCAGCTGGTGCTGATGTGACAGAGTTGCAGTTCTGCTGGAAATTGGTGCTCTGGCCACTGATAACACCCCTTTGGTTTTTGTACAAAAGCACACACAGCTTATGACCATACTGGCATTTTTTTCTCTACTTCTTTTCCCAAATCAAAAAATAAATAAGTAAATATACAGATCAGTGCTCTCTGAAACAATCCAGTGAGTTTCAGTTCAGTTTTTAAGCTCCTGTTTGAAGTGAGGAGTACTTGGAATGAGTGCGCCTAAAGCCCAAGCGTTGCTTCCCCACCCAGGGATTTTCCTGGGCTCGTGGCTCACAGTCAGCTCACCTTGGTGCAGGCTGAGTCCCCTTTGCCTGCCTGGTCCCTCACTGAGGTGCAGCACTGAAGGAAAACAAACCTGGTTTGGTTTGAGCCAGGAGCTGGAGCCCTTTCAGCAGCTGCCCTGGGGCTGCTGAGCTCTCCCTGCAGCGCCTGGCACAGGGATTGGCAGGGTACAGGGACGGACACAGTGCAGGTGGGAGCCCTGCCAGTGTCCCAAAGCCTGGCACAGGGATTGGCAGGGTACAGGGACGGACACAGTGCAGGTGGGAGCCCTGCCAGTGTCCCAAAGCCTGGCACGGGGATTGGCAGGCTACAGGGAGGGACACAGTGCAGGTGAGGGCCTTTCAAATGTCCCAAAACTGTGTTTTGGGGTCCCTTCTGCCACAGAACAATGGCAGCCATGTGGCAAAGATGCCAGTTTTATTGACACTAAGAAAACTCTCTTACTGGTGCCTGTGCTGTGCCTGTGTGAGTGAAGATCTCTACCATCTTCTTCAAAGCTACTTGTGCAAAAATCTAAGCAACACCTAAGTTCTAAACTTAAATTTTGTGTGTAAAATGAAATAGCTTTTTAAAGAAGCTCCACTTATTTAGGATGCTGGAGTGTGGAGCATACTGCAAGTGTTCATACAGTGGTGATGTAAGGCTCAGGAATTAGAGTTTTGTAATTAAAATTCAAATGTAGGCCCCTTGTATTGTGTTTATACAGTGTAGTCATCGCGTGCTAAGCGCTCTTGAAAAATTGATTAAATTTCTGACCTTTCTTTTTGTCATTGTAAAAAGGAATAATACCAACCTACCTTTAAAAAAATCATCCCTGCAAGGCTAATGCTGTAAAAGTGCCAATATTGTTATTATTATAAGTGTAGGAGAGGTTTGATATAATTTTTTTGTCAGCACTGCCCCATTATTACTGTCTTTGCACATTGCCCTGCCCTGAGACAGGAGCCAGGCCTGGGTTCAGTTGGTGGTGAACCCTTGGTGGGGCCAGAGCAGCCTCTGTGCCTGTCAGCCCCAGTCCATCAGCGTGAGGCATCAGCCTCCTGCAGCTTCCTCCCCTGCCTGAGGAGAGCTGTGCCTGCAGCTTCCTCCCCTGCCTGGAGAGCTGTGCCTGCACCTTCCTCCCCTGCCTGGAGAGCTGTGCCTGCAGCTTCCTCCCGGGGCTGGAGGGATGGGGAGAGCCCTGCCACAGGGCAAGGCTGCTGCTCCCCAGCTGCTCCTTCCTGCCCTGTGCCAGCGCTCTGCCACCTCCACGAGTGCTGGCAGAGCCTTTTGGGGCTGCTGGGTGGGCCAGGTTACAGATGTCCGTGTGGTGGGGTGGAGATTTTGCAGTGCTGGATTTGTGGTTTTTTGGGTTTGGTTTGTTTTTTTGTTTGTTTTTTTGTTGGGTTTTTTTTTTTAAATTTTATTTATTTTTCTTTTCCCAGTGAGCTGCTTCCAGTGGTCTCTCCCTTGGTGCAGCCTCCCCAGCAGAGGGTCAGAGGGGCAGCCAGCACCAGGAGCTGGCACTGTGCCTGTGGATGCACCCGTGGGCAGGGATAGGAGGAGGGGATAGGAGGATGTTTGTTCACCTTTCGTGCATGAATAAGATTGATGAAGATTTTCATTGATGAAAATGTGCTGTTAAAACACCTCGTAGAGTCAGTCTGGCTGCTGTTGATAAACCCTGAGAGGGAGAAAAAGAAAGGGTTTTGTGAGTTGGTGTTCTTTTATGCTGTATTAATCATGCAGAGAAGCCTTCAGGTAACAAACACTTTATCTGTAAGGCCCCATGGCAGCAGCTGAGGACTACAAAAGGAAATTTTCATTCCATGATCTGACTCTACACTGTCACGCTAACTGTGGGGTTCATTTAGTGGTCAGTCATACTGAGACACAGCTGACCTGTCTTCCATGTTCATGAGCCACACACAAATGTGTTCTGGCCTTTTGGGAGCTGTGTGGTGGGATCTGGCCAGGAATGCTTTCTGCAGCAGTGGCTCCTGCCACGGTCCCTCGTGCTGGAGGGGGGCTGCTCACTGAGCAAGCTCTTTGCTGTGAAGTGGTTTGACAGAAGGATGGAAACCTGTTGCAATCAGGATGTTGTACTGTCACTGCAAACTTGTTAATTCCTTTTTTTTAAATACCAGGGCAGTAGGGATATTGTTGTGGAAGCAGCAGATTCTTGCTTTTATTCAGTGCTGAGGGATGAGATGCAATCTATCCTGGGAAACAACTTCAGGAGCACAGGTTTCCAGAGTCAATCACTAAATTTGCAGGTCCCCACACTGCCAATCCCACTGGGGAATTTTTGGCTCGTGGTTTTCTCGTGGTGGCAGGCTGAGGCTGCTCTTCCCTGACACCAGGGATGAGGGAGCCTGTTCCCTCTGCCTGTGACTCACAGCTGTTCCAAGGAAAGTGCTGCAGCTGCCTGTCACTAACTTCTTACTCTGTTCTTCTGCAAACCCTTGCTAGAGCTGTTTGTTGGACAGATAAGCCAAAGGAAAGCCCTGCAAGCAGTGTCAGTGTAGATGCCTATGTTATATGCTAAATTGTTATATGCAGCTTGCTGCTGTTTGATGCAAGTCTGTTTCAGAGGTGATCAAGAGTTGGTCATGGACAATGATTTTTTTGTACTCAGTGTTGGCATGGTAATTTTTTGAGTTTACATTTCTGATCTTGAGCTCCCAGAGGTGGCTTAGTTTTGGAGTCAGCTGCCCAACATTGGTATCCATGGAAAAATTCAGAAATGGAGGGCTAGTGTGTCTCCTTCTCCAAGGAGCACTTGCAGAGTTTGGTTTCTGAGTTCTGTACAATCCATGATGTAACTTGAGAAAATAAATGCTTTTAGGCACAGCAGAAGTACAGAGGGGCAGGGACATGCCTCTGAAACTTGCATCTCTGAGCAGTGAGCGTGTCAAGCTGCTGCTGGGAGGGCACAGCCCAGCTGGGCACTGGGGTTACCTGCATTCCCTCGAGTGCCAGGGCTGGCTGGGAATTCCCCCAATCCTGCATGGGAAAACCATTCCCTTCAGAATTCGCACCAGGTTTTCCCAAGCCCCTGGAGTGGATTTTCCAGCAAGCTGTGGGTCCTTGGAGCAATGACTTCTTGTTTCCAGTGGTTTGACTCATACTTGGCCCGTGCAGCTGGAGTTTTATGGGCTTCATGGAGGTTGTGTCTGCGTGCAGAGGGCCTGGCAGGGGCTCTCAGGGCTTTCCTGCAGCATGCAGAGTGCTGCAGAAGGGGCTCTCTGTGTGTATGTGTGCACGTGTTTCATGGCAGGTGTTTCAGAAGATACAAACAGTTTGTTAGATGGGATTTGGAAATCCAAGCCTTACCCGTTTGCTTTCAGTTTTGATGTGGGCCATGAAGGTTGCAGGTTTTAGATGGTGTATTGTAGAGGGCAAGTTGTGTGCTACTGTGTGGTTGGTTTTAGTTAGGAGGAAGCTGTGGCTGAATTATGGATTATCAGCTCCAGCCATTAATCTAGCACTGCCAGATCCACCACAATATAAACCAATATGTTAACTGCTAAAGATACTTTAAAAAATCCAGCAAATTAAGAGCACATAAAATAAAACAGTGAACGTGTGTACATTTAAAACACTGAATTCAAACCAATTCCATCCTGTGGTAAATGAAACTAGACTCCATTTAATGGTTTTATTTTGCTGCCTTTTTAAACAAAAACTTGGGGTAGGATGATCTTGCACCCAGTAACATTCCTGGGGCAGTGCCAGGTGGTTGGAGCTGCAAACGGCCAGTCTGGATTCCAGACAATAAAGTTTAGGTACCTAAACTTGGCGTTGCAGTCAATTTCTTTATCTCCTGAAGAGCTGGCCATAAAGCTTGGTCACAACCTCGATAAACCTGGAGCTTTCTCCCAGCACCCAGTGCTGCTGCTGAGGCTTTCAGAGCGGGGCAGAGAGGATGGCTGCAGAGCAGGCCAGCTCATCATCCCAAATACACTCGTGCCCTTTTTTACTGATGGATCAGGCCCATTTTATTTCTGCTGCCAGCAGAGTTCACCTGGGTACTCTCCACTGACAGAGAGATGCCTGCCCTTATTTTCATACTCCCTATTTCATAATGGGCATATTTTCTAAATTTAAATTGTTACCTTGAGGGGAGTGACAAAATCCCAACTGTTTCCTTTTTTTTTTTACTGCAAGATCATTGAAATTACTGTGCTGTGCAGTGTCTTTCAAGGTTTGTTTTTGTCACAGGTGGTGGATTGCACATTCCCAGACCCTCTCTTCCTTGCATCCTGGCTGACATTAGGGCTGCAGAGATTCTGCTGGGTGCTTTTTTCCAGGGGGAAGCAGGCGCAGAGGCTTCCTTGCAGCAGTCCCCACTTGTGCAGCGGGCATTAACCGGGATCCAGCACATCAGAGTTAAAAGCACACAGCCATTAAGGGCAGGCTCCTTCCCGGGAGGGCAGCAGATGGAGGGAGGCTGGGGGAGGGAAGGGGGAGGCAGGGTGATAGAGGGACTCCCTCGATGCATTTGTCAGGCAGGGAACTCGCTGTTCTCCACGTCTGCCGTGTCCCTGGGATAAGGGATGGAGCGCGGTGGCCGCGAGCACCAAGGTCAGCGCATTGCTCCGAAATGTTTGGCCACTGCATCACTTATGGGGAGGAAAAGGTGCTCAGTATATCTTCCCTCCTGTTCCTTTGGTAGAGGCAGCACAAAGGAAAAAGGCATTACTTTTTAATTACTCTGGGCCTCTTTGTTTCTTAAACCACACTCCCTTCTGGCAAGCAGTGAGCATTAACGATGAGTTATTTGCTTTCCTGTGAATGGTGAAGTAGTAGTTTTGGGGAAAATAATGTTCAGAATTAAAATTTCATGTCATCCAGCATATTTAATAAACAGGAGCCTTGTTCTGTACTTGTAAAATGCAGTGATTACTGACATCATTATTGCTTCCAGTGGGACAGGACCTGCCACTTGAAAACACCAGATTAAGTGGCTCCCTCAGTTTTAAGCAACGATTCTTTCAAGGACTTATTTTCTCTGGTTGTTAGCAATGTACATATAAGATTATAATAATTGACAGATATTAAGGAAGAGGGAAATCTCGTCCTTGTGGTGTGTTTATTTTGTAAATTTGAAGTCATCCAGGCATTCACTCTTCCTCTTGGTGGAAAGCAGTGAATAAATGAAAACTAAATAAATACACAATCATATATGAGAAAAAATTATATAACCCGGGTGTAATCTTTGAATTACTTGGAAGTTTTTATATATAATTGGTTCATTTTGATTATATCTCTCTTGACATCAGTTTGATTTTCCATCATCCTGTTTGTTAAACAGGGGACGTTTGCAAGAAGAATGAATTTTGTTCTGCTCTCGTTACTTTTCTGTGCCTTGAAAGTTTCCACTTACCTGCCCTCTTTGGGTTTTTGAGAGAGAGTTATGGTTCATACTGTAACTTGTTAGATGTTTTGGAGGTTATTTTAATTGTGTGTATAAGGTTCTGAAGACAGTTTTTCTCCTAGGAAGGCGTGATGAGGCTGCACAGATGAAATGCTGTGGTAGGGGTTTCAAACACCCTCTGAGAATTCACATGCTAGGGGTGGTATATGATTTCTTTTCCCCCCTTTTTATCTCCACTGCCCTTTGGTGGTGTTCTGCTGTGCATGGCTGCTCTCTGGGAGTGCTGCTGCCCTAATGGAAGGGTCACACACTGCTCCCCTCAGAGCCTGGCACAGCCCCTGGGCAGCAAAACACAGACCTGCAACACGTGGAGCTGCCCCTCCGGGCTGGTCACCCATGGCCATGAGCTCCAGGCCTTCAGGAGACAGGTGGGTTTAAAAATGTGTGTATGTGGAATGGAGGCTTCGTTTTCTTGGAGAGAGGACAGAAAGGAAATCCCTGGTCTCAAGGAACTAAACTGGTCTGTATTTTGGGGGATTTCGGTTTGGGTTCTGGCTCTTTCATTTTATCATTATTACAGAGCGTGTTTTCCTGAGAATAATCCTCACATCCAGTCTAGATTGTCAGGAGGAATATTAATTGAAGTTGAAAATTAATTTTGGATCAGCTGACTTCCTTGCTAGTCAGTTCATACCATCATTTCATGCTGTCACTATTTTCAGTGAGTGTTCCTCTCAGAAGCTTTTGAAGATGTCATTCTACAGAATGAGGAGGACCTCTTGTGAATCATCTCATTCAGTGAAGAGTTAAAAGGTATGAACTGAAACCTGTATAGCCAGGAAGTTGGTAGGGGTTTTTTTTAATTAATTAGTTCAAATTTAATGGGGTCCTAGAGACAATTTGGGATAAGACGTGGCAATTTTCTGTATATCTGTCTATAAAGACACAGTGTGATTTCTTTGGGTCCAGATACTTATACAAAAAAATGAGGAGCAATGAACTGGACATGACCAATGCAGAATAACTGGAAGTTGAGAAATGTGTAGATGATTTCAAATACCCAGAAATAACCAGAGATGAGATGTTGGCTTGAGTTGTAGATCTTAGCACGCCTTGCACCCGCAGCCACATTTACTTTGTTCCAATTTTACTGCCTGCACGGGTATTAAAGACTTTCCTGCCCTAGCATGAAGTGCAGCAGTGTGATATTGTATCACAGTATTGCTGTGGTGGCTGTGTTTCGTGTTTGTACGTGTTTTATTCTTTTCCTAATGAAAAGGTTTTTAGATTTTGACCATCCAGACTTATGCCTTGTAGTTGTTTGCACGGAAGCGTGGCCATGCTGACCAAGAGGTTGTTTATAGGAATTAAAGCAGAATTCTTTCTTGTATTTTGTTGATTTTTGGGGGGGTTTTGGGGTTTTTTTAAGGTGCCACACAGCTGTCAGTGGGGTAGACTTTGTTTGTTTAGTGTGTTATTAGATAATGAGCTCTAAATGAAAAATCAAGCATCCTGCTATCTGTCCTCTGAGTTATCTAATCCTAAACAAAATGCTCTGCATTCATACGGCATAGACAGTGCTGACAGGTATGTTCAAAGAATTTATGGATTTTTTTTCCCCCTCTCTATTTTCCAAACAGAAAAAGACAGGAATTTAAGAGTTAAAATGCTGATTCTTTGATGGTATGACTGAAGTAATATTATGTATCAGCTACATGGGGAGCAGCTTCTGATTCTAGCATCCTCCCAAAAGCTGCAGAAGAATGGAGCAGGAAGAAGTTGAACTGCCATAGTTTGCACTTGGTTTTCTTGAATACCTTGACCTGAAGCAGTGACAATCAAGAGCCCAGGTATATGGGTGGCTCTGCCTGGCAGAAGTATGGAGGAGAGAGTAAAATCCAGGCTGTCACAGGTGGGTGTAGTCTTAGAGCAGTGACTACACAGGGCTCAGCACAAACCTTTTCCTGCTTGCCTTATGCTGCTGCCTGTGTTTCTGAAATCCACTGCACAGCCACACTTGTGTTTTCTCTGGGGAGCCTTGTGCCTGTAGTTGGGATGTGTCTTCTGCAGTGTGTGGTACAGCTGCCAATTGACCTGACAGCTCAAATCAAGTTAGGAGGTCACCTGTGCAAAGGGAAAAGGAGCCACCTTTGTTAACCCCCATGTATCTTTGGGTACTGAGGAGAGGTGGTATGGGCAATCACAGAGAAGGCCTGAAGCTAAATTGAGACATTTCTCCCACTGTGGGAATGTGACTTGGAGCTGGCACGGGGTGGGGGGGACAGCAGTCCACACGTGCATTTAAATAGGTCTGGATTTTGCATCATCAATATGCACCGGATGCAGGGAGAAAAAAACCAGCACGTTCTCTCAGGATGCTGTTAGGGCCAAGCAGAATCTCATTAGGGACAACTTCAAAGATCAGTTCCTCATGTCCATAAAAACAAGTGTAAATTATCTTCTGTGAGCCTGCTGTTAGCAGTTGCACTGTTACATTATGCATGTAGCCCAGGCTGCACATGGTATCAACAAACTGCACCGGGTTTCATTAGGGCTTCATTTTCATGCAAAGCATGGCAACTTTGCTATTTATTGTTGTAGTTTTGGCTAATACAGTATTTGACTTAAAATTTCCTGCTATGTTAGCTGTTAGTAGTGACACAGTGTCTGAAAAGGGCTTTTAGGGTTCTACAGTGCCTGTGTGTTTACAGAGGGATGGCATACAGAGAATTCCCTGTATTGGCAGCTTTTGCTTCCTCATTCTTCTGCTTCACACTTGGGGAGGGTGGCTGATCCTGACCCTCTTGGAGTGAACCTTGCAGGAGCTGCCAGTGATGCTGCTCTGCAGCACGTGGCTCCAGTGTTTATGGAAGTGATGAAGAGGGCAGAACTTCAGTGCTGTGTGCTTTCCCTGGGCCACGTGCCCCATCATGCACATTTGAAAGGCCAGTTTGTGATTGTTGCTGGGGAAATGTTGTGAAATGGTGAAAGGCAGCCTCTGTGCATGGAAGTTTTGTGACAAGTTTCTGTGGGATCAAGACTTTTAAGATTGCAGTCATTGTCTGGGAGAAACAGTAAGATGCCATGGAGTATTCTCCTGAAATTTATTGCTATTAAAGGAAAAACATATTTTTATGTTTTTTCTTTTCCTGTGGACTTTTTGCCTTTTTTGTATGGCTGTTTCATTGATGAAGGAAAGCATCAATTCACTTGCACACCTGGTCAAGGCTCCCCACTGCCTTCAGGCATGATGCTGAACTCCTGGCTGGGCCAGCAATCTGCTTTGCTCAGGGATTTCACTGAGACCTGCAGCTCAGGGCTGCTTGAGGCTGCTCACACTAACTCCTGTAGTTATTCCCGGTGTGGCTTGAGTGTGGCTGCTCCCAGCCACTGCTGCTGAGCTCATGATGCCAAGGGGCGTGTGCAGCAGTGGTTTTAGGAGAGCTCTTTTGCCCTGCCTGTTTGGGGGTGGCAGCTGGAGTAGCCCTGGCTGCTCTGCAGTGCTGCTCTGCTCGCCCATGTGCCTGTTTGGGACGTGCAGCATAATCGGGAATTCAGAGTAATCCCCGGGGTTTGGTGCCCAGCTCAGCCCTCCAGCCCTGCTCACCATCTGTGCTGTGCAGGGGTTCTGGCACCACAGCCTGCAGCAGGAGCTGGGCCCTGCAGGGGAGCTGCAGGGGAGCTGCAGAGGCTGGCACTGCTCTCAGGGGCAGGGTGTTGATCTGCACCCCTGCCCAGATTAACCCGTGGTTAACCTGTGGCTGAGAGCAGTGGGTTTGCAAAGGTGCTTCAGAGACACGGCTGGGAACTGGCTGGGTTGTGTTGTCCTGTGGTGCCACGGGGTTTAGGGCTCACTCTGCAGGTGAAGTGCAAGGGCAGAATGAACCCACATGAGACCTCTGTGTGATTTCCCAACGAGACAGAAGGAATTCCCAACGTTGTTCAAGGCCACAAGAACAACAGGAGATAATTTCTATGTCCTGAAGGGCCTGAGTGTGCCTGTGGTGGGGGGGATCAGTGCAAATTTGAGTTTCTGCAGGGCCAGGGCAGGGCTTTTGGAGTGTGAAGAGTGCTGAGCTGCCCGCTGGCCCCTGGTGCTGCTGCAGTGGTGCTGATGCAAGGCACGGGTGGGTGCAGGAATGCAGCAGGACCCCGTTTTGCACGGGGGGCAGTGTCTGTAGCAGCCCAGAAGGGCCGGTGTGTCTGTCTGCAACACCCACAGTCAGATGGCAGTGGAGCCAGCCCAGGGCTGCTGGCAATGACATCTCGTGGGAAGGAGCAGGATGTGGCTGGGGCCATGTGGAGGTAGCAGCACTCTTCTGGGCCAAATATCCCTGTTCTGGCTCCTGGAGATAAGCACAAGTGCACAAATGGGGCTCAGGATGGGCATGGACTGTAGGGGGGGACAAGACCTCCAAACACCCCTAAAGTCCTCCGGCCCATTTCCAGAAGGGTCTGGAAGAGCAGACTGGGCATGACAACTAATTTGTGTAGAAAGTGAAAAACTTGTTTCCAGGACAAAGAAATATATATATATATATATATATATATTCTATATATAATCTCTAAGAAGGTACCTCCCCCCCAAAGCCCACAGTGACTCTGGAGCTTGCCCAGGCTGTGGGCATGGTCCCACTGCAGGTGGAAAGAGTGGGGCCTTGGGCAGGCCAGGATGTCTTGCACCCTTGCAAACCCTAAATCTCCATTTAGAGCTCCTGCCTGAGGCCCCCTGGAAGCAAGGGCAGCTAATCAGAGCAGAGGCCAGATGTGCACTTCAGTGCAGCTGGTGTATTTTAATGTCAGTCATGTTAGCAGAGCTGCCTAGGAATGACACAGATTGCCGTGGTAAAGCTTGTAGTCTTGATAGGAAGTAGCCTGGTGGAGAAAAAGGATGGAGGCAAAAATTTTGCTACTTCCCAGGTTTGGAGTTTTTGTTTTGTTTCATGCTTACTGGATTTTTTTACTCTTATGAAAACATTGAAAAACTGATTTTCTCTAAAAAGCATCAAATTCTAGCGCAGAGTTGTCTGAATTTTAGTGGAATTAAGAAGTACCAGGTCCTTTGCTTTGGAAAAGTTGCTGCTACTTCAGCCGTGTTTTAAAGTCTAGTGAGCTAAAAAGCCTCCTGTAATTTTTCAGGGATTTTTTGTTTTGTTTTGTTTTAACAGAAAAGAATTTGACTGAGGAATCAAAACATCCCCATGGTGTATATTTGTTATTTGTTCCTACATGTGTCTGTGTATATGTGTGTACATATAGCTGGTGATTACCTGATGCCCAGAGAGAACATTTGCCTGCAGTGAGAGCTCTGCTGGTTTTTTGGAAGCCTGCTTCCTATTTGCATTCTCTTGACTTGGATTTTAAAGCCTTTAAACGCCCAACAGGGCTTGTTATCTTGCTGAGGAGTGATCAGTTTCCTCAGAAGTTCAAGACTGTGTTGGGAGGAAGCCTTCATTTAACATCATTGTTTAGGTCTGGCTCCCTGTCTGCCCCCAGCAGATGAGATAAGAAGTGGCAGTGATAGCCACGCTCAGGGTTACTGGGAGGGCATGAAACAGCCTGGCCAGGGCACTCCAGAGGTCTGATTCTTGGTTCTAATGGGTGATTGAAATGTTCTTCTCATGGGGTTGGCAGTTAATGTGGCATTCATGTCAGCGTGTCCCTCAGGACAAAATGAAGTGGTGGTAGGAAAACAAAGAAAAAGCAGAGTCTGTAAAACTGGCAGAGCATAATTTGGGTTTTTGTGTACAGCATGGTCACTTGGTGCTTTTACTGTGAAAGTAATGACATGAGACTGTGTGAGAATACAATTTTGCTCAAGGAAGACAAACAAAGAATGAAGACACAGAAAAGCCTGGATGGTTAGGACTGAGATGCTGTGACCAGAAGGTGTGAAGAAGGTTGTGAAATACAGCCCCTTAGCACAATTAAGAATAATAATAACCCCTTAACACAGCCAGGGCTCTTATTACCTCAGTATATTAAAGATATTTGCTTTACCTTTCTTCCTCCTTCGTTTGTTCTGGTTGTGTTTGATTTGCCTGTTTGGAAGGCTGTTTCCTGTCCAAGCCTCATAGCAGCTCTAACAGAAGGAGTCATCTGGAAGTCGAACATGCAGTGCAAGCTCACACTGTGAGAGAAAACTCCCCTTAGACCAAGGAGGTTCTCATTTTTGCCTTAATAGAACAAAACCCACCCCACTTACCGCCTGGGAGAGCGGCTGTGTTGCTGCAGCCTGTGGCTGCTGCAGAAAGGAGCTGGCCGTGCCCCTGTTGCTTCACCCGTGCTCAGGCTCAGCTGCCTCCATCATCCATGAGCTGAATCCACTCGTGGAGGGGCCACACAGCTTCCAGGACAGCCCAGGTCAGCAGCCACGCCACGGGAAGGGCAGGTGGAGCCCAGCAGAGCAGGGCTGGAGGTCTGGGGGTGCCTGGCTGTGGGGTGAGGGCTGTAGGGAGGTCTGGGGGTGCCTGGCTGTGGGGTGAGGGCTGTAGGGAGGTCTGGGGGTGCCTGGCTGTGGGGTGAGGGCTATAGGGAGGTCTGGGTGTGCCTGGCTGTGGGGTGAGGGCTGGAGGTCTGGGGGTGCCTGGCTGTGGGGTGAGGGCTCCCTTCTGGGCTGGGGTGCCTTGGCTCACAGTGCTGGCTCCAGCAGCTCTGCAGCAGCTGCTCCGTGAAGGGACTGCCAGAGGGTTCCCCTGAGCACACTCCTGGTGATGAATGGGTGGTTGGGAGGATGTGGGCTCCAGATGTGGGTTCTGGGTTAGTGGGAGAGGAAGAAGGAATAGTGCCCTTTGCCAGACCTGTGAATGGAATGGATGTTAGAGGCAACCCACCTTGATAGGCTTCCTGATATGTAATCTCCCATGAGTCAGAGCTTGGTGAGGCACTCATAAAAGAGAGAATCACCGGCTGAGAATGATCAGGGAAAATCCAGGGCACAACAGGTCTTTGTGGTTAACACTTGGGTCTGTTTTGCTTAGCAGTGTGAAAATGACAGCACAGTTTATGAGTTCAGCAGCACTTGCCATACCTACTTCAGGCTGTAGAAGTGGCTGTAGGCTGTATTGGCCTCAGAGTGCAGCTCTGACCTCTGTTCACCTGGTGGCAGGCCACACGTAAGGTCCCAGGGCTGAATTCCCCTTGTGCCACGCTGCCCCAGTCCCTCCACAGACAGGCACATTCCCATCACACTCGGACTGGAATTCCATTTCTGCCCTCAGGCTGGGAGCTGAAGTGAGCAGGTCAGAGCCCTTGTTAAATTCCTGTGAGGTTGTATTCCCTTCAGATACTTGGCTTGCCTGAGCTGAGCCCAGCCAGGCAAAGCCCTGCTCCCTGATGCCTTGGGGCTGGTGGTGCATGCACCTGGCAGGTTGCCTCGAACTGAGGCGCAGTTCAAAGGCAGGTCTGTAATTCAGGCTATTCCCTGGGCCTGGTTACTCAGCAAAGGTCAAGGGCAGAGCAATTTACGGGATCCTGTTTGGTGGGGGTGTGCACAGCGTGGCTTGTGAGGACAGGTATCGTGACACAGTGAACCTCAGCGATGTAAGTGAGGTGACTCTGCTGTTTTGCAAAAATCATGCACCTGTGCTTGTTAGTCTGAGTTGTGTTTGCTGCTCTCTCGGTGACACGCTGTACAGGGTATGCAGCTATCAAGTCATAGCAACAGCAGAGTGTTACTCGGAGAGAAATGGTCTGTGGGGAGATCGTGATGTTTCAGACAAGAAAATGTCATTTGTGTGGGCGAAATGAGCGTAGCTTTTTGGAACTGCATGGTGTTCTCTGCATCAGTTGAAGGTGATCATTATTTAAAAAATCTATCATGTTATTTGACAAGCAGAGGAGTGGATGTGGCTCTTGTTGCTGTGGGCAATACCAATGGAAAAAGCAAGAGCCAGGGATGGTTTCTGGGGCAGAAGTAGTCACCAGTGGAGAGCCTCTGAGCAGGTCACCATTCATTTTCTACAGCAACATGCAGGCAAAGCCCTTCCTGAGGAAAGATTTAGAGCAGCTGATTTTCCAGAAGGTAGATAAACCAGAGCATTTTAATTCTAGAAAGGCATGGTTTTAGCCTTTGGGAGTATAGTTAGTCTCAAGTCTTCACAATCTGCAGATGAAGGAGCTCAAGATTTTATAGGCTGGAGTAAAGCAGTAGAGTAGAACTAGATGGAATAATGAATTGCAGAAGGGATTTCTGGAACAGGCTGAAGAATCTTGCTGGTTTCACCCTTAAGGGCTGTGTTCATTATGAAACAGTCTCTAAGTCTGTTCCTGATTGCCAAAACGTTTGGAGGGAGGAAGGGGGAGAAAGGTTGCAGGAAATTAGTCACTTCAATCAAAGAACTGCGAATCTTAACTGCTAATTTTGTGTGATAGAGGTGACTGTAGGAGTATTGATGTGACCAGAGCAGTTCCACTTAGCTCACGTTCCTGTCCTGTTATGGCCACTGTGAACTTTGGCTTTATTGACTGCAGCGAGCACCAGCACGAGCAGCCCTGGTGCTGTGCAGCTGGAAATTTCACTGGCAATGCCAGAATGCAGAAATGTAAGGAAAAATAACAGCCCAGTGGACCCAGATGTAAAGAAAGAAATGGTTAAGACAGCTGTTCCCAGGCTTTAACAGTTGCATGGGTTTTGAAGTGTTTTTTGGGGTTTTTTTGTCTCCTTAAGCAACTTTAGTGAATTAGCCTGCTTCCTTAAAAACTACCCTAATAGTTGTATCTTTTACAGAATGTTCAATAATGATTTTGTGCTGCCAACTCATAGAAACATTTTTTTTCCTTTTCCCTTTGCGCTTCCCCCTAGCCTTGCAGAGCTGTGGAATTCTGTTGTAGTCTGTCCCTGGAAGGTATCTTTTCCTGCTCCTTAATGGATAAAGGCAAAAGAACTAGGATTTCATTGACATGCTGAGAAATATGACTGTGGATGGGTAGGTGGGTGCAATTTTACACCTGTGTTCTTAGTCAAAGCAGAAGTGGTTTTGATTGTTAAACTGAAAGCCACACACCCAAATCAGCATAGCTGAGTGCCCTGATAGTCCATCTATTTATGTGTTTTGGGTTTGTCAGTTTTATTTTTATTTTTATTTTTCAGCTAATTTTCAAGAAGGTGAAGCTTTGCTGAAGTTTTTGTTGTCGGCATCCTATTAAAAACCTTTCATTTTCTTCTCCTTTTAAGTACTAAGGGGAATATGAAGATGAAAATCAATACAGTGTATCCATATAGGGGAACTGATTCAAGATAGTTCCAACAGAAAAAGGCTGTTCTGCAGCTGTTACTCGAAAATTCCTCTTGGTGTGGGCAGTCATATTCTCTAGGAAAAGTGCTTAAGCTAAATCAGAAAACAGGCCTGTGCCTAATAAATGGATTCCCTGGGGAGCCATATAGGGAAAGCAATGGTACTCTTAATTCACACAGCCTGACTTACTTCAGAGCAACCTCCTATTCTCAAGCTTCGAGAAACCAGAAGATAAAGAAAAGACTTTTGTATAAAAATAGATGTGCAGTTTTGGGGTGGTTTTTTTTGTGGTGTTTTGTTTAGTCAAGGGGGGCAAGGCAGTGGTTTGGGGATTTTTTGTTAGTTTTGTTGTTGTTTGGGGGTTTTTTACTCCATGTCATGTGTGTTTTCAGGTGTCTTCAGCTCATTTATGATGAATTTGGTGGAAATGATCTGTGTGTGTGTGTCTGTATGTACCACAGACTGAGTGAGCTTAAAGGCTGCACAATTCAGTTTATGCTTCCATCACAACAGAATGCATTTCACCCACCTTCCTTATTCCCATCTAAATGTGAAATGATGGTTTCTATTTGTTCTGCTGCAGATAGGATGTTTTGTGATTTTTGCATGTCTAATTGCACTGGCTGAAGTAATGAAATTCCCTCCTTTGTTTTGGAGCATAATCAGTGAGATTGCATTTGCATTGCGTATAAAATGAACCACGTAAGTGAAATTACATTGCCCACATCTCATTTTGTATCGTAAAATGTTGTGTGGTGCAGCTCATTTTCCTCCTTCCCGGGGCTTCTCATCGTGGTGTTGTTCCTCTGAATTTCAAACTGCAACTCTTTGCCTTTGTGCTTGACACAGAAATTACTTTCTGCAGTGCACCCCCACAGCTGTCATGCCAGTGAAAATGTTGGTGCCCCTCAATGGACGGATTTGGAAGCAGCCAGTGTTCAGAGCTTTCCAGGGCAATATTGAAAACAATCTTCTCTTGCATATTGAGCATTATTCAGTAGGTCTGTGCAATTAGCAGCAGTCTCCAAGTCATGGGTGGCAATGCCTTACTGCCATTCACAGACAGAAGCTGCATGTTGAGAGCTTTCAGCTCGTTTGGCTTTGGAATTGTCTTGCAGGAAACACTGAAATCCAAATGATTCTGTTGTTCTTCCCTCTTTTCCTCTGCCTTTGTTGCTGGCACAGAGGCAAAAGTAAATGTGTTTTTAAATTGAGTTTTCTAAAAGTATCCCTGAGGTAAATTTCCATCTTGACTATAATTCATTCTTGGATTTATTTGATTTTTAGGGATACATCTTTGGAAGTAAACGATTTAATGCAATAAGAATAATTGCTTACTGCAGAAGCCAGTAACAGTTCTGATAAATATGAGTGTCCTAGATACTCCCACTGAGGACTTTTAAGTCATTAATTTTTATTAGAGAAGTATAAGCAAACGCAAATGTTCTTAGATAACCTGTAACACTGTGGTTGCCCACAAACATTCTGCCCATTAGCTACATTATTGATAAAGCCTCCTGATTCTATATGCAGCACTGCTTCTGGTAATATTGTATAAACGTGATGTGTGTCAAATAAATGCCACAGTCAAGTTAAAGTGATGGTACAACGAAAAGAGTCAGTGCTGGTTTTTATCCGTGAGATCTTCTGTGTTTTCTGTAAGAAGACAGTGGTCCTGAGTTCAGCAGCCTCTGTCATATAGAAGTACTCATGGAAAATGAGTGAGAACACCAAATAACAAGAGAGATTTGGAAAAAATAAGAAGGGGGAGAAAGCAACCGAGAATGAATGGTGCATTTCCAAGGAGCATCTCCTGCTGGATTACCTCCGTGCAGCTTTCTGCTAGTGAAGACATGAGATTCTTTTCCTGCCCCACCTGCTACAGCTTTATCTACCTTTGTCTTATTTTCTCACTTGAACTAATGTTTGTGTCTTGAAATATTGTGGAATGTACACTATTTGACCTGAGGTTTCCTTGTCATAAGTTATTTAATACCGGAGAGAGAGAAGAGGTGGAGAGAGCTGTCTGGTAGAACCTTTGCAGCTGGGAGTGTGTTTGGCACAGTGTTTTACAAATAAAAGGACCTGATTCCAGTACCTACAGTCCAGCCCCCTGCAGCCCCCTCCAGTGCAGTCCCCCAGGAGTTGCAGTGTTTTGTTGATTGATCCCAGCTCTGTCTGGGGCTGGGTTTCGTGTTAGGTGTGTGTCAGGGAGATGCTGTTAGCTGTAGTGAAGACAATTGCACTGGAAAGATAAAGGATAGAAAGATTAAAGTGCTAAATTCTCTCCAGCAGAATTTTAAGCCTGAAGTTGTCTCTTATGTTTCTGTGTCTCCAGCAAAGTTTCTGTGAAAGGTTGAGAACATATCTTAAGAGCAGAAATTGGTTTTTTGGCAGTTAGGTGGGGGGTTGATTTCTCTTCTTGTTTTGTTTGGCTGTAAGTTTTTTGTTTGTTTGTTTGTTTGTTTATTTGTTTCCTCCTCTGCAACAAAGAAAATTAGGTGAGATAAGTATGTATTTTTCTATACACCCTGGGACTGATTCAGATCTCTCGCTAGTCTGGATCTAGAGTTCAAGTTGAGCTTAAGACAACTGGTGTCAACATTTTTTGCAGTGGAATTTCTAGGAGTACACAAATATTAGGCCAGCTGTGTGACTACAGGGCATGAAAGCTTACCTAATTCCAATTAAGCATTTTGGTGTGGTACTGAGCTGTCTGTGAACCCAGCTGCCAAGTGGAGCCCTGTATTTTGGTGTTGGTGGAAGGCAGTCAATAATCCCCTCTCTATTCCTATTAGACTCTAGGACTTAACTTTGGATGGGGAGCTAAATGGTGTCTGAATATTGTCATCTTCCCTGTAGAAAGCTTCTTAAACCTCAGGAGGCAGACAAATGAAAAGAAGCCTTTGCCAAGGGCTGAAACAGTTCCTATCCATGAGACTGAGTGGCAGAGGCCTTTTAAGACAGCAGGGTTGTTCTGAAGGGTTTTGTTTAGCAGGGACACAGTGTGCGATGCTCGTGTTCCGATGGGAAGCATTTTCTGACTGACACCTTTGAGAAGTTGGTTAGAGCTCAGATGCAGGGGACAACTTACATCCTGACAGAGACAGATTTTTGTGCTGGTTCACATACACAAATTCATGTTGCAGATAGCATATGATGTCTGCCAATTTCCTTTTTTCCAACAGCATGTCATGCTGCACGGCTGCTAGGAAATTCCCTTTTGAGTGATGTGTTCCAGTCTGTTTGTTCACTGATCCCCTGCTAGCATCAGTGGCAATTTCACAGGCATGCTGATGGCCTTTGGTAACTCAGAAATGGGAACTAGTGGTGTTTGTCCAGCAAGAATTGCCTCTCCTTTGAACAGGATTTTCTTGACTCAGTTCCATCACCCCCGTGGAAGTCCAACCGTGAGGCAGAGCAGCAGAGGCTGGTGATCAGCACTCTGTTCAGGAGAGGGCTGGCCCTTTGCTTGCATGGAGAGGGAATTGCATCTCCTCCCCTGGAGAGGGTGATACCTGCAGGGCAGGAAGCAAAATGACTGAGAAGGCTGAGGGCAGAGTTTCTGACTTGCACTGTATGCTTAACTTGTGGCTTAGAAGAGAACACTTGTATTTCTTGGGCTGAAAGGCAGTGAAATTTCAAGTAGCCACTCTACCTTAGACCAAAAATGTATTGAGAGGAAGGAAATCAGAACCAACCTCGAGTGGTTCTCTGCAAACACTCTGGGCTCAATCCTGTGGGTATCCAAATACTGAGTATTTGTTTCTGAAAGATGAGGATAAGGTTTAGATTTAATAGCAAATTCTAACCAGAATGAGTTCTCAAAATTGTATGCACCTTCAGGTCCACTTGCCCACTTTCCCTGTTACGTGAGAGTTATTGTCTATTTGCTGAATTTATCATCTCCAAGAAAATATAATGAATTATGCATATGAATTCTGTACATTTTATGGCATTCCAGATTTGATTCTTAATATAAATGGGCGTCAGAAATGGAGTTCCTACTGCAGTACATGCTTGTACAATACTGTTCCTTCGTCCCTCTGATCAGGATTGTCCCAATTTCTGAGGAAGATGGCATGTCAAATTAGAGCAAAACCACTTAAATGTAATCTGTCCTGGAGATCTGCTTCTGCTTGATTTGGGGTACATTTTTTTCCATTGCATTTTGGGAAAACAAGGGCTAAAGCCTTCTCTAGGTATCCATCCTAGAAGTAAATCCAGCCCATTTTATAATTCCTGCAGTTGAAATGATTGGAGGGATACCACAGATTAATTTATAACCTTTGGAAAGCCACTGATAGCTAAATTTTAGAAGGTACTTTGTTGAATTAGAAGAATTTTTTTTCTGCAAAGGGATGATTAATAGGATTTTCAAAAATGCTCAAGCAATTCCATTTCTGAATTCCCATTAGTATCAAAGGCAGAGGTTAGGTGCCTCAGAAAAGGCCAGCTGACTATTTGCCCCTCAAAGAACACCATGGAAAATCTGGATTTTAGCTCTTTCTGCTTTTATTACTGACCAGAATCAAGGATTAACAGAGTTTGGACTCTTAATTAGTTAAGGTTTAAGTCGGGCTGAGAAGATACATTATTATAAATTCCTTGTAAAGGAGAGTTTTCTTAAACTTGCCCAGATGATGACAGTGGGTAATGTAGGTCTTTTCTGTTTAATCTCATAAATCTCACTGGAAGTAAAACAGCTCCAGAACCTGTAATAAAAAGATCCATCATTTCCCTGCAGCTATAATTGTTGGAAGCGTGAGCAGTAAGCTGCTGAGCGGTGCACGGAATCCTCCTGTGGGTTTGGAAATGTAATTTATTTTTTTTTTTTCCACATTGCACCAAGACACAATTAATGCCATTTCTGTAATAAATATCAGACCTCTGTTTTACAGTTTGCAGAGCCCTCTGAGGCTTTGGTGGGTGACACATGTGCGTGGAGGTTTCCAGAAGAGGTGGGGCTTTCTGGCACATTTGGGGTAGTCTGTTCTCAAATCTGCGTGCTTGTGCAAATAAAATCTACCAGTGGGAGTGCTGAAAGGTGTCTGCATCCCTTTGTTTTTAGCAGAGAAGGAACCAGATGTTGGCTTGGTGTTGGAGCATACTGGGAGACAGAGTCGGGTTAACCAAAGCATTAAGATGTGTGATGTAAACAATTAATGGCTGACAGTGGCCAACTAAAGCAATACTATATTTTGGCATTAATTTTGTTTATTGAGGGGAAATTAGTACTTGGCTTTGTGTCTTCAGTATGTGCTGTAGCTCAAATTCAGCTATGTGTGCACGGGCTTGTAAACGTTCTGACAGGGGGACTTGAATGACACTGCATTTGTGTTCATGTTTTGAAGATTTGGAATTTAGGATATTAAATTTTTGTTTCAAAATGTAGGCATATTTACAGTTTGATGTCCTTCTAGTCTGTGGCCTTAAAAACTCAGTTGAGAATTATGAAGCTGGCCTAATAGTCTTGAGGTTTGGTTGGTTTGATTGTTTTAAGTAAGAAAAATTACACATCTTTTACTTTCATTCCATTTCTTGGGTGCTGCTGGGCATGCAGGTGCATTTCATGCTTTTCTCCTTCAGCTGAGAGACTTATTGATAAATTTTAACAAGAAATAATTAAGCCACAGGTTTCACGTGGTGGCTCTATTGCAGGACTTGGGGGCGGCTCTAGGAGCAGTAACAAATATCCCAGCAGAGCAAAGCTGTGAGACTTGGATACAGAAACAAATCCATTAAGCACTGTAGCATGCAGTTTTCACAGAAAAAACCATTCTTTTCTCCTGAATTGTCTATGCCAGCGGGAGCACGTGTAGAGACAGAGGTATGAATTCAAAGAAAGAAAAACCCGAAGCTATAGAAAATATATTGCTTTTGTTTTCCCATTTCAAGAAAACCATCTTCTGTTGCCTTAGCTGAGGAGGGAGAACTAACAGCAATAAGAAACAAGCTTTTAAAAGTGTTTTTGCAGAAAATATTTGTATTTTAATCCTAAAATAAACATACCAAGCTAATTGGCTCATTGAAGAAGTATTTTGTTTGCAAATTTTGAAAATAGGAATAGCAAGAGGAGTATGAAATTATACAAGAGGAAGCTAAACTGGGAATAAATAAAATGATGACTGTTCACAGAAAGTATGAGTAGGATGCTTTTCAAAAGCTAGTTACATAGACATGTTTAAAATATGGAGTAGTTACTAGATAGGATGTCTGCAAGGGACTCCCAAAACAGAGTAAGTGCAACAACACACATGGATTTACGTGGCACACAGACCTGAAGTCTGTGCTCAAATGGACGAATAATGAATGCTTATTTAGGTGTCATAAAAACCAACCCAAAGTCCAGGCACAGATGTGCCCCGTGGAGTGATGATGGAGCTGAAAAGCCAGCATCTGATGTGACACAGGCTAGGGAGGACAGAGGCCTGGATGGCATGGGGCTGTCCGTGCATCTGGAGAGCCCTGGAGGAGTAGAGTGACGTGGTTTTCTGTGCTGCCCCCTGACTGGGCCACCTGCAGCAGTGGCAGCAGGAGCAGCCTGCAGAGTGGTGGGCTGTGAGCAGGACTGCTGCTGGTTGGAGCTGTGGGGAGGGGGCTGGAGGAGGGATTCTCAGCATCTGTTCTTGTTTTGTCCAGCGTAGGTGCTGCATTCATCCGAGTGATTTACTCCATGTAAGGAACTGGAAATTTTTCCTGGCTTAATGTTTAAGATTTTTATTCCATCTTCAAGGATGAATTGGTTTCTTGGGAATCCCTCTCTAAGAGGGGATTTGGAGCCTGCATATCTGAAAACCCTGGAGAGCAGGCAGTGAACAATCTGTGGGGTTTGGCTCTCCAGCCACAGGCATTCCCAGGGACTGGCTGGCCCAGCCCAAGCCTTGATTTCCAGCATTTGAACTCACCCATGCAGAATTAGCCCGTACACCCAGAACTGACTAGGAACACGGTGCTGGTGTGTTTTGGGGTTTTTTAGGGCAGAGTCCCAGGGTGGCTGTGTCTGCAGCTGTGGCTGTGGGAGGGCTGCACTGCCCTGCCTGTCTCAGAGGAGCTTTCCCACGCTGCTGATTTATGGGACATGGTTATGAGTGATTGGTGTAGAAATACACAGTTAACGTGCCTGCTCCGTAGCAAGACATCCTAAATCAAGTCCTGTGGCAAACTCCTTTGCTTATCCAGGTTCTTCTTCTCAGGGCCAGGGCTAAAAGCAAGGGAGACACATTTCTTGTTGGGACTTGGATGTTTATTCTTCCTTATCTCAGTTACAGCCTCACTGGCTGTGACTGCTTCTGCATGCTGAGTTAACAGAGCAAAAATGGAGCACTGAGTTCTGTCTTCCAGGTCTCTTAAGCCTAAACTACCCAATTATGAGATGCCAACAAATTTATTTTAACTTCTAACCCAGTAACCAGTCACCCATGTCCTGCACTGCAGACTTTTCTAACCAATCACACAAAATCACCCTAAGTGGTGAAGAAGGAGAAGGAGAAGGAGGTGAAGAAGAAGCAGGAGAAGAAGGAGGAGAAGAAGAAGACGATGATGACTATGCCTTAAACCCTCCATCTTGTTACTTATATATTATTTTAACCCACCGCCTTAAATTCTGAATTTCTCACCCTGTGAGATCACACACTTCTACAACTCCACACTCATAGACTCAGCTTTGGAAGCCTTTCCCAAGGCCTCAGGTCAATGCAGTGCATCTCTGAGGATCAGTCCCTGTCAGCACAGAAAGGCGGAAATTCTCTGTGCCCAGGGTTCCAACCAAGTCCTCTGCCCCTGTGCACGTGAAAGGCCCGAGGTGCTCCTCTTTGGAGAGTTCCTGAGTTCAGCCCCCATACCTTGGTGCTGTCTGTGTTGCTCACTCTTGCCTATTTGTCCTGTCCCTTGGAAAGCCACGGTGAGCTTTGCTGCCTGCTGTGTCCCTGGGCACAGCGCTGGGCTGCTGTGGGCACAGCTGGCAGGGCAAGGGGCAGCACTCCCTCCCTGCCCTCCCTGCCTCGCAGTGCTGTGCTCACCCTGGGCTGGGGAAGGCACTGCTGATGGTGCCTGAGCCAAAGCAGAGCCTGCAGAAAGCTGTTGCTCCATGCAGTGTGTGAGGAGCTGCCAACCTGAGCTTTGGACCCGAGGGACTCCTGCTCCCCATGAGAGCCACTGGTGGTAAGGGCACTTTGGGAAAGCTGAGTATTTATCTGATAAACAAGGTTCTTCTAGAAGTGTATGAAGGTTACATTGTCCCTTCTGATTCCTGAACCCTTGTCATAAATGCATTAAATGTGACAGATCTTACATTACTGTCATGATCTCTCAAAGCAGTCATTGCTCAACTGCCTTATGGGATTTCGTTCTGAGTCTTGCATAAACTTTTTAAAAAACAGTCAAGAGCCTGATTTTCAAAGGTGCAACATCTTATGTTGTTTTCTATTTCCTGATTACTCTATTAACCCTAATACATGAGCATTTGAATTATTCTCAAATATCTCTTCCTGCATCTTTCCATGAGCACACTTTTCCAAATGCAGTAATCAAATAATCTGTGAAGTGTTTCAGTCTGCCATGTCAAGAAGACTGAAAAAAATAAAGGGCTGGTGGTGATGGAGAGGGTCAGAGTTAGCTGGATGCACTGTGTTTGGAGTAAAGGTAAAGAATATCTGTAATATATATATTATAATATGTATAAAATATATAAATATATAACGTATATTTAGGATTCTCTGATAGAATTTCTTAGGTGTGTGCTCTGATTCAGTGCAATGGTGGTGCACAGGGCTGACATGATTATTTGGGCTGCAGTGAGGCTCAGATGCACAACTGTCCCAGAGGTTTCAGCAGTGCCAGCGTGTCCAGGTGTGAGCACTG
>VYXF01004481.1:0-38078 GCA_013397295.1 Polioptila caerulea | reverse complement strand
TGACCCACCTGAGCCGGAAGGTGACACACCTAAACTGGGAGGTGACACACCTGAACCCGAAGGTGACACACCTGAACTGGGAGGTGACACACCTGAACCCAAAGCCTCCTCACTCCGTTTCCCCCAGGGTTTAAATACACTTTAGTGCCAGGAGGGGCCCGTATCCCGTGTGTATGTAAAGAAAAACCCTTTGCAGGTGAGTGTTTGGGCAGCGCGGGGTTCGGGCGGTGCCGCCGCGCAGCACGGCGAGTGCCGGGGATGTGCGGGGGCTTTGGGTGACAGAGCAGTGCTGGGGCCCGGATCGGGGCCCGTGGGGCTTTGTGCTGTGCCTGTGCTGAGCTCTCTGTGTCTGCTGCAGGGTGGATCCCATCCCCTACGACACGCCCAAGCCGGCGGGCCACACGCGCTTCGTCTGCGTCTCGGACACGCACTCGCGGACAGACGGCATCCAGATGCCTTACGGGGACATCCTCCTGCACACGGGCGACTTCACCGAGCTGGGGCTGCCCTCCGAGGTGAAGAAGTTTAATGACTGGTTAGGTAAGGAATTACTGCCGTCTGCTGACCCCAATTAACCTCTCTTGTCCGAGTGTCAGTCGCTGCCTCCTCATTGAATTAGGGCGCTGGAGGGTCTGCCCCGCCCTCGCTTCTCTCGTCCTCGTGTGCTGTGCTGTTTCTAGCCTCGGTGTAATTCTGTTAATTAACACAAATTTGCTGTGTTTCTGAGTTACCCTGGAGAAAAGGTTCTGCCACTGCTCTCCAGGAGCTGTGCAGCCCTCGGGGTGTGCGGGGTGGCACCTGGTCCAAAGGGACAATGTCCCCAAGTTGGTGCTGGCAGGTCTTGTACCCACAGCCACAACTGCTGCTCGCTGTGTTTTGGGTTTGCTGGAACCTAAAGCAGCGCTGGAAGTTACAACATCCTTGGAAATGATGAAAGTCCTTCTGCCCACAGTACAGCATGACAGAATCAATAACACTGCTTGGAAGAGGAGAGGTTTTTTGGGGGTGATATTCACGTGCCTGCCCCTTTGGCTTGGAGTGCTGGCATTTTAACTTTGATCACGGACACTCAGCGTCTCTTTGGTCGGACACCTTTCATATTCTGCTGGGTTTGACAGCACTGCCCTGACAGCCTATGGCTGGAATTGAGGGCAATCAAACAGCAACAGCAGAAAACCAAAACGAAGGAGGGGAGCTTGTGCAGGAGGCTCCTGTTGTAAATGCCACTGCCAGGTCAGTTCTTGCTCTAGAAATACCCAGAGTTGAAGGTGACTTGGGCAGCTGATTTTCAAAACACATTAGAATGAATTTACAGCATTATATAAAAAATATTTCAAGGCGTAGTTTTAGTCATCAGGTTCTACTGTGCCCTGTCTTGCCTGCTGTGTGATGGCAACATCTCCAGGTGCCTTTAATAGAATCATTTCATTGCATTGGAGTTCCTTGGCTGAGCCTTCAAGAGATATGTGAGGAACATTCGGATTTACAAAGGGAATTTTTAAATAGAAAAACTTCTACATTGTCTGTCTTGTCATCCTTCTTTGTGTTTTCTTCATACTCTTCTTTTTACCTGACCTCTGATTTCCACAACCCTATTTTAGTGAGTGGTTTTCCTTCTTTTTTATTGCTGTGCACATGGGAGTGGGGCTTCCTAATATCATTGTAACTTTATTGTTCTTATTCCTAGAAAGTGATGCTAGGTTTGATAGGCTCAAAGCTATCCTTTTTCTGGGCATGTACAATTGCAGCTCCAGCAGAGGAATTGCCTTTTGGCGAGCACAGGCCTGCACAGATCTCCCTGAGTGCACTGCTGAGAGCAGTGTCTGGGTGCCTGAGTTCCTCTCTGGCCCTCGAGTCGTGTCACAAGTGCTCCTTGGGTACAGCCAGAGCCTGTGGCCAGTGCTGGGCATTTGGAAGCACCCAGTGCTGCAGAGAGCCAGCCCAAATAATCTGCCAGGGTGCTCTCACCCCTCCGTGGGCAATCCTGCAGTGCTGGCAGCCACTTGGCATTCCTTGTATCTCACAAGGGCTTTGTGATGGTGTTATTTTAGCACACAGGCCCTTGGCTTAACGTGCCCACCAGAAGAATTCTAACCCTTCGAATAGGTTGTGTTCCAGCCTCAGTCATTTACCAGGGGGCTTTCCTAGCATGGATGCATAGTTCTTGTAGAAGGCAGTGTAGTGTTCATCTGAAAAAGCAGATTTTGCAGTCAGTTTCACTGAAACTGGAAGCTTTGACTGTGTGAGGGCCTGCTGGCTTTGGCCTCAGGCTTTCGTATTTCAGATGCAGAGAATTTTTTTTTTACATGCAGAGTCCACTTGCATTTTCTCATATATCTATATTTATCTATCTATATATGACATTATCAGTTATTAGGTGCCTGGCACAGGGTGAGACAACAAATGGATTCACCTCTGGGAATATTGGTGAATGCTTGCTTCAGTGCATCCTCCCCAGGAATCAGAACACTGCAGTCAGGCCAGTCAGTCAGTCCTTTTGCCTCTCTTTTCAGACTCCTGCCTGCAAGGTGTGTTAATTGTGCTTTACCATTTACTGAGTGTATTGGGAAGATTTAATACCTTCAAGGATGTGAGGTGATGATGTGCAGTAGTTAAAAAAAATACATACCAGTGGCAGGCAGGAGCAAGCAGGATTCCTTTTGCTTCCTCAGCTGTGTCTTTTTTCACCATAGTTGGTAGGAATCTTATTCCAAAGCTGCACACTAAGAACTGCCATCAAATACAAGGTGGTCCCTATAGGAAAATGTTTTCCTGTGTTCCATGGGTCTGGTTTCCCCCCTGGCAAGGGCTTGGTGAAGCTGCAGTGGAGACAAGGCATCTGTGCCATTTATGTCATGAGGGAGAGGAGCCAGCTCAAAGCTGGGTTTCATTCTGCAGCTTTTCTTACCTACTCCGTGGTAGAAAACAGGGTCTTGCCTTCACTAGAGTTATATCATGGGATAACTAAAGCACAACCACTGTCTGTAATTTTTCCTGGCAGTCAAGCCAAGGGGAAAGTTAAAGATGCTTATTCTGAGCTCCTGCCTTCCTTGTACCTCGCTGGGCATTACATATGCCAGAGTTATGCAGGGCTGAGAGCATTGCTTAAAGCTCTGCAGTTTTATAGTCTCTCAGTCTTGCATCCCTTTGCAGCAATTTGGGTTTTCACCTGGGAAAACTCCTCAGCATCTTGTCTGTCCATCTCATTAACCCTCACCCTTCTTCCCTGTCACAGCCCAGCCATGGAGCTTGCTTTCCCTCCTTCCCACTCTTCCAAGTTCTCAGCCTTCCCAGCAACTTTTGCTAGTTAAATGCTTTTTCCCTTTGGCTGTTACATTTTCATTATTGGTTTTGCATGGAAGTCATCTGGGCTTATACACTGAGTAACCTCTGTGGTCACTTAGTGATTACATACACTGGCTGAGGTAATTTATTCACTTTGTTTTGGTGTGAACATGTCCCTCGGGTCTTGTAACTGCTGTAATCACTTGACCTTAGGGACTGTTAAATGCTTTAAACACAGTTCTTTGAAATTTATAATTGTTTTCATTAAAAATCTCTTATACTAACTTAACTAATTTTGAAGTAAACACAGCATTATGTGCTGAGGAAGAACTGAGATGTTATTCTGTGCCAAATATATTTTCTACTGAGTGTTTCAACTTACTCTTATTATCTCTGTTCATATTTTCCCCATCCATTCTCATCCAGTCATATATGTGAAATGAAATAGAAGAATATCTAATTATAGCTCTGCCTTCGTAGTGCAGTATTTCCTTTTCTGGGTGATGGGAAGTGATTGAGTAACTCATAAGAGCTGAGGAGAACACAAAGATAAATGCAGGCAGAGAGATCTTTAATGAGTTGCTATGTTTATTTTGCTCAGTTACTATGGGCCTGACTGGGCATATCCTTCCTTGCCTGTGTGAATAATTTGAATTCAGTTAGAAATTTTTCTCCAACAGCCCGTTTTGTACTTTTTTGCTTAGTGGTTACATCATACTGTGTTCATTTTTCGCTTCTGGTTTGTTTGTTTTCCCTCCCATGCAAGGTTTCTGTTATAAAGGCTATTTCTGCACGAGCTAGGCAGAATCTTGCAGTGGTAGACTTGGATAAATTCAGCAGGTGGCCTTACTGCTGGTTATTGTCTGTGGAGCTGAAAGCTGAATTTAGGGTTTTTCCTGAGTTGTTCTAGGATTTAGCAACTTGATTGTGTCATGTTTTTTAAGTCTTGCTTTTGTTCTGAATGTTTATTTCTTTTCATTTCTTTGGGATAATGACTGTAAAAACTTTGTGAATGGTTTAGTGGCCAAATACATGTGGGTTTGTACTGGAGCAAATGTATTTTTATCTGTAATATGTGCTTGCCTCTAGTGTAAATATAGTGTAAACAGTGTTGCTAGAGCTAAAAACAATCAGCTTTGTTTTTCCTGTGCTGTTGTTCCTTGATCATGTTACTTGAAGTGAGAAGAAAAGAATGAAGATATCATTTTAATGCAGAGGTTTTCTTGTTATGCTCTGCATATGTGGATGTGATCCTCAGCAAAGTATTGTCAGTTACTTTTAAGTTCATTTTTGTGTGACTATTAGTGATTTCAAATAGCAGCATCACCTTGGAATTGCTGGTTGTTAGGTGGGATAGATGACAAAATGTAAATGTGGCTTTGCTCTCAGAACTATGGACAGACACTTGGTTCCAGTCTACACTAAATTTATGCATTAGAGCTGTGGAAATTTGAAATTGTATTCAAAACTGTTAAGCCAGACACCTGCCAGAATGTGTTTGATATTGAAGATAGCATAATTCAATTTGAAAAAAAAAAGTGAACTGTACCAGAATAGTATAATGGCAAGATCCAGCTCTTTCCTTATCACTATTTAAAAATGCAGGGTCACATTCCACTTTTATCCTTTCTCAATCTCTCTGCTCTGGCTTGGTTATCTGGCTTCATCTCCTCTCTGGGCATGGCTCATTTAGGGTTTCGAGTAAGTGTGTTCCTTTTGCTAATGTACACTGAGAACAGTTTCAGTGTGATGAGCTGTGTGCTCTTGGGGGCTTTTGCTCTGTAAAAGTGTGTTTCTGATGTGAATTATTTTGGCATCTGACATCACACTATTTTATAAAAAAAAAAAACCAAAGCAGTAGGTTCTAAATTTCTCCAGATTCAGAGGGGTATTAGCTCAAAGTATTCTGGGGTAATTTAGAACCAGACGGAAGCTTGTGAATATTTTAAAGTTAAATTATGGCAATAAAAACAAATCTCTTCCTTTTTTATAAATTGATTTATTTCTGATTTGTGTTTTTACCATCTGGAGCATATTTTGAACTCTATATTGCTCTACTTGTTATAGCTAGAATGAATAATTGACTAAACATAAAATACTATTTTGATGAACAAAACTGAGCACTTTAAAAAAAAAAATTGCATTCATTGCAAGTGAAAGAAAATGCTGAGGTAGCTTTAATCCCATAAGTGTGTGTGAGTTTTGCACAGCTGCTGTGGGAGGGAGGGAAAATCTCCCAGTCCAGTTTTGGGAACTCCTCTGTCCTCTGTGGTGGCCTTGCTCAGGCTCCAGACTCTGGCGTGGGCTGGAGATTTTTGATGGAGAGGCTGAGCTGGTGCTGAGGACTTGGGGCTTTTTACTGATCCAGCAGTTTCTGGGTTGTGTGTCTCACTCTGTCCTTACCATGAAGGTTTAGCAGACTCCTTGCTAGTTTCTTTAGGGTTTATTGCCATATTACTGCTCAGGGATATTTCCTTTGCTTTCATTCGAACTCGAACTGTGTTTAATGTCGTGGTTAAACTCCCATTTGTACTTGAGTCTCAACTGACACCTGGCTTGCCTGAATTAATAATCAGTGCTCAGCTTTTATTTGCATGTACCTTTTTGTGATATGTTGTTGCTAATTTTGTCTTTGTTTTTTTCTTCTCAAAACAATATAAAACTACAAATACAAAAATAGTTTGTGTGTTTAATTTTACTATATTTATTAAGTAGTGGGAAAATACAGCCACATTGATTTTTGGTAATAGGATGAATAATTTTTCTTGATGTAGGAATCTATAGTGCAATGTGAAAACAAAAATAGGAAAAGGTACAAAATTCTCCTTTTGTGCTGGAGTTGTAATAGCTGCTTTTTCATATTTATCCTCTGCTCTGGGTCAGCTATTAGCTGCTTTGTGGGAAACAGAACCCCAGAAGTGTAACTTAGAAGGTAAAATAGAAGCAATTGGATAAAATGAATGTTGAGATAGTAAAATTTCCCCGGACTAAAATGGGACGTATGCCTGAGGAGCGGGGTAAGATCATTCATATCTGATCAGTTCTTTTTTGTTCTCTTCTTGTTATTCCTGGCAATTCTTCATAAAGAGATTTCACAAAAATCTATTTTTGCCACCTCCTAATGGTCTGTAGAGAAACGGAGGAGTTTTAAAGTGTGTTTGCTACTGAAGTATAAAATTCTCTTTATGAATTGCCATGGTCAGTCACACCAAATATAAAGGTGCTATTTGACAGCCATTAGAAAACTTGGCTCAGGTGAAATGTGCTTTCCAAGAGAATAATGCTCTGCAGTGAGTGGCTCTTTATAAGTTTAAACTAATATATTCATTTGGTAATTTTCAGTGAAAGAAAGGAGCCGGTGAGCACTGCAAAGTATTGCACAATTCCTGAAGGGAATTCCAATCACAATAATTGCTTGGTCATTTCTTGGACCTGCTTCCCTGGGCTGCTAGTGTGGTCTTAGAAGGGAGGGAGGGGATGATCAGGTTTCTCAGAACAAGCTATAACCAAACCAAATTTATGAAAAACCCAAAATAAATCTTCCTTTCTATTTATGAAAAAAAAAACCCCAAATAATTCTTCAATTCCCCCTGTCCTGCTGATCCACTTTGAAACAGAAGAGAGATTTGTGGTTGTTGTATTGAGCAGCCATGAAATAACTAATGGCACTCAAATAGAAACTTCTATGGACATTTTCATCAGCTCCTTCCTCCAGTGCTGCTGCCTCAGCCCCACATTGTAACGAGGATGATTTCAGTGGAGAGCAGTGGCAGGATGGCTTCTTTGTGCACCATCAGTTTATTTCTCCACTTGCAAATTTAATGTTGCATCAAAAACACAAAGCACAGAAATCCTTCTCTCCCACATTTCCGCGCCGTGCACACCATATTAACAACAGCTAATTAAAATAAGTCTTTCTGTTAGCAGAGCATCACGTTCCAGGCTGGAAAGAACAATGGTTTCGGGGTGGAGGAGTTGCTTTGAGCAGAGAGGGGTTGGGGAGGAAGCGCTGCAGATTTTAGTATAATGTGTAGTGTTCAAAGAAATTTTATTTCATCATAAAGATTAGCAGGCTGTGTAATTCAATTTAAAGCTGGTTGGCAGTGTTCTGTCTATTACAAAGCCTTTTTCTTTTTTATTTTTTTTTATTGCCACTATTTTTTTATGTTGTATGTGACTACAAAACCTAGTAGACAGCAGGAACAATCTTGGGGTTTTGTACTTCCCACCCGTACTTTCTCTTTTCCATCCTACATGTTGGGAAATATGTGAGATTACCTTAAACTGGGCTACACAATGGTCCATCAGTGAAATACCATCCTGGAGTTTTTTGGCTTGTATAGAATAATAATAATTTTTTTTTGTGGCCCAACAGCCACTGAAAGTGAAGATCTGCTAAAAATGTTCAATCGAGGGGGTTGAATCAAGCCTAAAACTCAAATGCTAGCATTTATTCACACTGCTTGTGGACATTACTGTGCTGTAGAAAAGCAACATGCAGCAATTTATGGTAATGCAAGACTGGCAGACCTTTATCTTACAGTAATTGCCTATACTAGGGGGTTAATAAATGTTCCAAGAATTACTGACTTCTTTTTTTTCTTAAAGAAAAATAGCGAGCTGCTTATTGCTGGCTGTAAGCAGCCTGCATGGCTTGGTAATTAACCCTCTTGTTGCAGGGGGCTGAGGCTGAGTGTTTGAGCCTGGGCAGATCCTGCCCCTGCACGGTGTGCCTTGGCACACAGGGGCTGTGGAAGGGAGACCTGGGCAACTCCACATCTGCAATCCCTGCCACGCCTGCCAGGAGACCTCCAAACCTTCACTGCCCCTATTTGGGGACCATGTTGGCTCTGGAGGCTGGGGCTTGTGTTTGTGGGCACCACTGGTGGGGAGACAAAGAAGGAGCTTAGGGAGCCTCTGTTTTCTTGGTGCTGGGCATGGCAGTGAGTGGTGTCCTTGCCCTGCAGGGTGGCCCCAAGAGCCACGGGCAGCACCTTCAGCCCTGCTGGGAGCACCCTGAGCTGCCTCAGCCCTGGCCCAGGCTGCTCAGCCGGGCTCACAGCAGGGCTGGCTCCCAAAGCCCTTCCATGGTTTTTGGGAAGGCAGCACCTCAGGGCTCCTGGTGGCTCCCAGGCTCAGGTCCCTTCAGTGCCTCACTTGACTGAGCTGTTCTGGCCTCGTTCCTCATCCTGCGCCCCAGCTGGGAGGTGACAGCCACCAAACCCTCTCTGGCTGCTGCTGGTGCCTCCAGTGGGAAGGAACAAAGCAGCACACCAGGGGACAGCAGTGTGTGCAGAGAGGCCACGGAAAGCCATCGTGGGGGGGAGCAAAATAGCATCAAACTGGGGGTGGGATGGAGACTACAGAGAAGAGGGAGACAAACGAGAGCACAGGGATATAAAGTACTGGACCTACTCTTTTTCACTTGCTTTTTCCAGAGCTTCTTCCCTTCCCTTAATGAAATTAAGAAATGAGAGCTCAGGAACTCTCTGTACTCTGATTTTCCTGTAATTTTTGGTAAGTGAACCATAAAGACCTCAGAATTATGTGCATCTTTTCTAATGAACCAGAAGCTTTCACATTACAGGGCAGGCTGGGTATCAGGGTGCAGTAGCTCTTTTTCTCTTGAATGTTGCCATTACATTTTTTTGGTGTAACCAGCCAACACAAAGGGTTCTTAGTTTAAAACAGAGCTGCAAATGATAAAAAATTACCCACATCCTTACTTTTCCCTGAGCTGCTCTCCCCCATATGTTCCTCTGAAGGCTCCCTGCTCCCTCAGCAGCACTTGGCATTTGCCTTCACTGCTGAGAGATGAGCAGAAAAGCTGCAGGGCAGACACCAAGTTTGCTGCAGCGTTGTGCAGGAGACACCTCCTGAGCATGGCAGGGAAGGAATTTGCTCCTTCTGCTCTCCTCTGTCCCTGCTGCAAGTGCCAGTGCTTGCTGGGAAGAGATGATGCCAGCTGTGGCCGTACCTGTGGTGCTGAGAGTCGAGCTCCTGGAGGGATGTCCCCTTGTAAAACCCCAAAATGCACACTGTACAGAAANGTGCAGGAGACACCTCCTGAGCATGGCAGGGAAGGAATTTGCTCCTTCTGCTCTCCTCTATCCCTGCTGCAAGTGCCAGTGCTTGCTGGAAGGAGATGATGCAGCTGTGGCCGTACCTGTGGTGCTGAGAGTCGAGCTCCTGGAGGGATGTCCCCTCATAAAACCCCAAAATGCACACTGTACAGAAAGCTCCCTGCTTGCTGTGTCCTTGCTGTAAATGACAATGCTGTGCCCCTGGCTGGGGCAGGAGGGGGTGCCCAGGCTGCAGGGGCACAGGCAGGGCAGAGCTGTGCTCTGGGCTGGCAGGGAGGCTCTGGGGCTGCAGTGAGTTACCAGTGTGTGTGCACTGAGAGTGGGAGCTGCTCATCAGCAGCTGCTGCCCTGAGCCCTGCTGCGAGAGCAGTGATGCTTGCCTGCGAGGTGAGAGGGCAAAACCTGGGCAGAGGGGAGAATAAATAAGGACTCAATTGTTGCCTTTGTCTCAAGTGACCGAAGTAGCTGCTGTCGGAAGGCTCTGTCCTAATGACCAGCTCTAATTAACTGTACTTGTGGTGTTATTTGGCAAAACTTAGCCTGCATATCGTGGCCTTTTACAGCAGGTTTCTCATGGCATTTTTTGTTTCAAAGGCTAGAAAAGGTGGCTAAAATGGTAAGTCAAGAGAGACCCTACTCTGCAGAAAACATGCTAGGTGAAAAGTTGTGTGCTCCAGCAGTTAACCATAGCATTTAATGACAGAGAAATATTTATTTGTGGACCAGAGCTCTGTGTCCTTCTCTGCACTGATGTACAGATGCTGCAGCATGCAGATCTCCAAGCACCTTGTGAAAGTGCTGCTGTAAATTCAAATGCACAATGATAATTACCATAAATCTCACACATTCATTTAACTAGAACTAAAAACATTTAGCTCCCAGGTTAGTGGCTTAGAGGCATCTTTATTGAAGAGCAGAGATGGCAGCAGCACAGGGCCTATCTCCTTGTAACAGGGGCAGGAAAGATCAAGACTTTGACCTGAATTGTCACAATTCAAACGTGCAAACTCTCTGTTGCAGGATGGAGTTGACATTACATACACTGTTTTTTGGTTTTTTCTGTTATGTCCTGCCTTCAGAAGGACAATCAGGAGGTATTTCAGTACATAGTTTTCTGCACTGAAATTCAAAGATTTGGGTTCTTAAAAAAAAACTTCAGCGTGAATTTGAGCGGTCTGTTGTGAGATCCTGGGATGCTGTAACATAAATTACAACCAATAATATGTTGGTAATTGAAATTCTGCAAAGCCAGTAGAAAAGAGGAGGTGGCAAGAAACAGTAGCAGGGTTTTCTTAGAGAACTCAGAAATCACAATATCTGTATCACCAATATCTGTAGTTACCACTGAATACCTTTATCAGCCTTCCTTCTCTCTCCTTTTAGTGTTTGTCCCTGTGCTTCAACTCACAAGGAGGGGATCTGTGCCCTCCTGCCCAGGGAATTCTGGATGGCCAGGAAAAAACCTGCCTCAGAGGAATTCAGTTCCTTGTAATGACATGATACAGCTGCAGAGATTTGGTTGTCCCTCTTAGCAGCTAAGAAACGTCTCTGTGAGCTGGGGTATTAAAAGGAATTTCCTTACGGGGCTCAGGAGATTCCTGGTATCCAAGTTCATCTTGAAAGACTATAATGGAATGTTTAGCTTTATTTAGAATAATAAATTTAAACACAGGGTCCAGAAAACAGTGCTGGAGGTTCCCAAAGACCTGCCTGAGTATTTCAGCTGCCTGTCATTTCTGTCTGCATTCCCTGTGCACTTTCTCTTTGTGTTTTATCCTCAGAAAAGGGCCCTCTCCTTGGTTCTGGAACACAGGGCTATCCGTGCTGGCACTTGGGTGTGGGACTCTAGAAATGGAGTTTGGCTCAAGCTTTTGATTTCTGCCCTTCTAACTTACAAAAGGAAGAAACAATTCCCAACAAGCATCAGCACTGCCATGTGAAAATATGTTTGAAAGTACCTTTGAATATCAGACTTGCTTCTCATACTTTAATGTTTACAAATAAAAGCACAAGCCCTGATCACAGGGTAAAATCTCAAAAGCAGCTAATTGCTTTTGCACACTGGAGAATGTTACATTCTCAGAGTTATTGAGAAGCTGTCGTCCTGCTTTTAGGCAGGAGTTCACGCTTTTAAAGCCTTTGGGATATTTAAAAAACATTTTATCTTATTTCTTCTCTTTAAGTTTATTTTCCTTGTGATTATTCTTGCTATCCCTGCCTTTATCTTTCCTCTTATCATTATGGGTATTTATCCACATAACACTGGCACTGATGGTTGGTTAATTATGAACCCCAGTATGTTTTGTAGTTTACCAACAATATACTCAAAAATCATAATTTTAAAGGAAGGATTTCAATTCCAGGTATAAAATCAAGAAGTTATGCAGAATATAATGTATCATAGAAAGAAAATTGGAAAATTTGTTTGTGTGTGTTGAGATTATTCTCCTTCATAACAAATGCTCTGAATACCTTCCTGGGATACAGAAAAAAAGGAGATATTTGAAGGGATTTTTTTCAGAAATACTGACTGGGCTCTACCAGGCTACAGGACAGAGGAAGGTGATTTCCTGCTGCTTTGTGCATTTGTAAGTCTCAGAGACTTTCTTCTAAAAATGAGAAAACAGATGATGGGAACTAGCTCAAAGACTTGGGAAACAGGAGAATGGTTTGGCTGTCACAGGCTTCCCTGGTTGTTGTATTTATTTGTTCATTTTAAGGTAGATACTGGGGGGTTCCTGGTAGGGGTGTGTGTGTTGGTCAGTCCTGTGGGCAGAAAAGGAAGTTCTGCTGCTTGTTTAAATGTCCCTGTCAATAAGGTAGAAGAATTTGGGGCAGAATCTAAGTCTGGGTCCTGCACTCCTAATTCTCATTTCCTTCTATCCGCAGTGAAGAATTGATATCAAACCTTGTTTCTCTTTTAAATAAAGATTTCACTTTTTCTGGAAAGTCTTGTCCTTAGCTTTCCCTGGCCTTTTGCAGTGTGAAAAATCCATGTGCATTAAAATACCAAGACATTGTCTGTGATAATTATGATTAGCTTAATTACTTTCTGTATAATTGTTTCTCAAGATGACCTCCTTTTTGGTGGCTTTTATTCATTTATTCTAGGGGAGAAAAAAAGACTTAATTGGAATTATAGATTACAGAGATAAAGGGTGTGTTATAGGAAATAGGTCCAGATCTGTTTGTGTCAGGCAGTGGAAGCTGGTTTTTGTGTTCTTAAGATTCATGGAGAAAAAGAATTTAAATTGATACAGTGTGTGTGCACAAGGTAATATCAACAACCAATATATTATTTCAAAATCTGGTGAATTTCTTTATGGAGGATTAGGTTATATAGTGTGAGGGGCTCCGAAAAGAAAATAGAATTGTGTATTGATGCCTTTAGAAATATTATTTGAGGGCAATAAAATGTTCTCTGAAATTCCCTCCTGAGTGGAGGAAATGGAGTTTGTTTGCAGTAATTGCATTTTCTAGCGTTTGCTTTCGCGCTTTCCAATATGAGTTAAGCCAATTGGAACCTGTGATTTTGTTTTGCTTATTGGCAAAAGTACCATGTAAATTGATCTGTGATGCATTTATAGAGGATGCTTTGAAACTTTTGAAAGAGAGATGCCTTTCTCTTATTAGATTTTGATAGTACTAGGATTCATTCTTGTGTTTTAGCCTGATGCAATAGTAGCCAAAAATGTTTCTCTTCAATTAAGTCTAAATTAAGTCCAAGAAGGACATTTCTACTTAGCCCCACTGGCACTGTGAAGGCAGAGCTTAAGTTCCTGCTCTCAGCCTTAATATTTGGGGTTCAAGGTCACAGCCATTTGAAACCACAGCATGTGCTGAAATTGGTCTGAAGTTTGCCAGCCCTGGTACATTAAGGTCTTGGTTGCAAGGGAAAAATCTAAAGTTCTGTCAAAGCAGAATGCATTTCTCTGTACATACAGTTCACGTGCACTGCAGACCTGAACTGCAGCAGGGGGTTGATGCAAGTGTCTGTTACTGTCAGTAAAGGGCAATCCTGTTTAGGGAAGCACCCTTGAGCTCTGCCAGCCAAAGGGTGTTCTCTCCTGAAAATCTCTTATTTTCACTGTGAGCACCATTTCCCTCAAAGGATCCTTTGGAAGAGGCACATGGCACCAGCACAGACCTGTAATAATAATAATAATAAATAATACCTTTAGGTAACATTTTGCTATGGGTAAGAGGAGAGGAGCAGGAACTCCCATTAATGCAAGAAGCACTTGTGAAAATGAAAAGGGACAGACAAGGCTATTGCGATTTCCAGGTAGGGTGGTGGCTCAGAATTTGCTAAGTTTAAAGAGAAATTTAAGAGCTGCCAGTTCCTTTGATTTTAAGTTACGTGATTTTTTTTTTCCTTTTAGGTTGCATAATTAAAAGCCTGAAAAGAAAGCCTTTCCAGGGACTAGCAAGCAATCTGTGCTGCTTGCATTTCAGATTTCATGATTTTAAAGTCAATTTGGGGGGACTTTTTTACACCTAAAGTTGGCAGTTCTGTGTGCTGCAAAATCTGGAGGCATTTTTTTTTTTTGGTATGCTTTTGAGGTTACACTGAACAAAACCTTTGGATTCTCTTTCAGAACAAAGCAATGTCATACATTAATTGTTAAAACTTTGGTGAAGATTTCCATGTTGCAAACATGCTTTGAGACATGTTTCCATGTTTCAAAATACAGGTGTTTCAATATCAGCAGCCCAGAGGAGTTCCAAACAAGCTGGAGATCAAACCCCGGCAGGAGTTGTGTCAGGATAATGCTCAGGAAGCCGTGGAACGCTGAGGGATACAAGAGCTTGTCGCTTACGTAGTAGTGCTATGCTTTTCACTTCCACAGCCAGGAGGAAGATATTGATCACAAAGGGTTACATTAGGATAATGTTATGGTTGAGGCATAAAAACAGAGAAGCAAGGAATTGCTCCCCGTGCCGGAGCGTGGCTCAGCCGGCGCTGCTGTGAGCGGGTCCTGCCGTGCCCCGGCGCGGCCTTGGAGCTGCACGTGGGGATGTTCTGGCCCAGGGTGGGGCACAGGTCACCACAGTGCCTGGTGGAAACGCCTGGGCTGGGCAGCACTGGAGCTGCAGCAGCAGAGCAGGGGAGCAGCGCTGGCCCTGGGAAGGGGCCGCGTGTCCGGAGCGTGTCCGGAGCGGCGGCGCTGCGCGGCTTCACTCGGTGCTTCCTTGCTTTCGTGGGTTTATGACTCCGCCTCGGCTTCGTGGTAACGTAGTTTTTTGTGTTTAATGTTTCTTAGACTTGGTTTTCCATTGCCAGCATGGAGGAAATCCTAATGCATGAGTTTCAGAGGAGAAGGCAGCAGACTCTGAACCTGCTGTGTGGCTCGATCCGCAAGCGTGAGTATTAACGCTGGAGCTGTCAGGCCGTGTGAAAATTAATGAAGCCTGACGGTTACAGAGGGAAAGGTCAGAGGCAGAGCTTGCACTCACCTAACATTTCTGTTTTGTTGTGTCTAACAGTTGTTTTCAACAAAGGGGAGCTTTAATGTACAAGCTTTGGATTTATCACAGGAATTCAAGGGTCTCAGCCTTTGCTTCTCCCTGTGCTGCGAGCTGATGTTTTCTTTGCATAAAGGCAAAACAGTTACATTTTCATTCATCCTCTCTCCTTGCTGTGTTGCCCACGTGTGTTTTGCTTTTATTTTTTCTTTTCCAAAGCTGGAGGGAAAATAAAAAAAAAAAAAGAGGCCTCTGAACTGATGGTGGAATACTTTTCTCCGGGAAAATTTTGAGGGATCTTGCTCTTCAGTTCTTCGTGCTGTTTTAGAAGCATGCTCTGTTTTTGTGCATGTCCTGTTTCTTATTTGCTGGGGTTTTTTTTGTTGTTGCTTTTAATTGTTTCATTGTGTAGGTTTCTACAGACACGGGGAGCTAAACTGCACAGAAATTCATGGGCTGTGTTTTCAGCCAGTGTGTTGGCTGATGCCAGTCTGAGCTGTTCCATTGAGGACTTTTTGTGAGGGCTGATTTAATTAAAACAGCCGAAATATTTTCATAGTCAGTTGGTCAGTCTCATCCTAGACAGGATGTGTTCCTTACCCAGTTTTGGATCTCGGTGCCTGGAGTGGGTTGTTGGTGGGATAAGTCCAGCTTATCCTGTGGAAGCTCAAGTCTGTATAAGCACTTATGCAGTCTAACTCACTTATTGCTGCTGAAGGAGAAATAGCAGACTTTGAGATATTCTGACTTTGTTTTTAAAAGCCAAAAGGAGCCTCTGTGTGCTGCAACTGTGCTGTAAATGCTGGGAAGAGAGGGTGACCGTGGGTCTGTGATGCCCAAGGCTTTCCAGGAGAATCCCCTCTGGGAAGAGCTGCCCCAGAGGTGGGCTGTGCCCTCTGCAGCTGCAGCTGTGGGGACTGCAGATCTGTGGGAGCAGACCACAATGTTTATCCCTGCCCCTGTATTTATCCCTGGATGTGTATGGAGCTGGTTATAGGGGAATGGTCCATGACCACTTTTGGGGCATACACAAAGTACCATAAATTTGAGATGATTCACTTGCACGCACATCTCTCTCTTGTACAGTTTTCCCTCTTTTTGAGGGGACTAAGATTTATACTTCAAGGCTTCTCAGCCTATTTCTCAGCATATGGCCAAAGGGTTTATGAGGCTATGAAACAGGCATGAAAAAAGCTTCATGTTTCATGGGAGTGTTGTGTGGTTTGAATAGTTAATGCATGCCTATGCATATTCAGAGCTTTGCATCAAAAGCACTTGCATATCATTTGTGTGTAAATACAGGTTTCTACCACTATGCAGACAGCTAGGATCACATTCTTTCTTATTCCCTACTTCCCTGTGGGGTTTGCAGGTAACAGTAGTTGAAAAATAATGTGATTTTCTATTTTTATAGGGGCTCAGCAGTTAGTGTTCGCTGCCAGGCAGACTCCTTTTCATGTCTGGCAGCTCTACAGAACTTGGGTTGTGTGACTAAACTGTACTCATATGAAGCATGCCATTAAAATGGGAATGGTTGTCCAACTGATTAAGGCTTCCTAGGATCCAAGTGCTGAAGGTGAACTTAAAGAAACCCACTGAAACAACTACTCATGTAGGTTAAAAAACCCCCACAACCCCCCTGAGTGCGCTGAGCTTCCGCCCTTGTCCCATGTCATGGATATATTTAAAGTCAGTCTGTTGTTCAGCTGACACTGGGAGTGCTGTAAGTGGTTGCAGCCAGTGATAGAAGTTCTGCCTTAGCAGCATTCACAGACCCCCCCCCACTCCTTTTGGCTGCATCAGTTTTCATCTCTCTCTATGCCCACCAGATCCTTGTGTTGGCAGGACGGTGGCACAGGAGTCAAGGTGAGCCACTGGGGGACAGAGGCACTTGGGGCTGTACTTGAGGGTTGACTTGTTGGACCAGAAGTCACAGAAATTTTCTGAGACTCCCAGATGAATGCATTTACTGTAAACAACTCCATTTTTACAAGCCATTCAGAGATAACCATTGTTGCCTTTGTTAGAGCAAGAGCTTGACCTTTTGGCTTCCAGAAGAGAACAACTTGTCTAATTGCAGCATTTTCTTGATCAATATTACATTGTGCCTTTGCTTGCACTGCTGAGGGCAGATGTTGAGAAACATCTTAACCAAAATAATAGCTGTGTTTTGAAGATACACATATGCACACCCTGTGTACGTGTGTGTATGTACACATAAATATGGGTTTCAAATACTCCAGTATAAGGGACTCTGCTTCACAGACTGAGTGCCCTGGTCGTTTTTGGTAGGTGGAATTTTAGCCTTTTGATCTCACCTGTAAAGCATTTAAGCACTTTAAATAAACTCAGTTATTAACTGAGCGTTAATAATTGGGGTGTCTGAAGTGCTTGGCCCAGCAAACAGATCACACTTTTTCTAGTTTGGGAAAGGATTCTTCTAATTATTTTCCAGAGTCACAGTATAAATTAGAATGAATGATGTTACTGATGCATAATGGAAGATTTGATAGTTAGGAAATCTGACTAATAAAGACCAAATGTGGCTAACAAAGATTTAGTGAAGGAAAATGAGGAAAAGCCTTTTGACCTGTGTGTTGTGATGTACAGGCAGCACTGATGCAGATACAGAGATTAATCTGGTCAAGATGAAACTGAATTACCATGGAGTAGGAGATTTTTGAAGATGACTGTTTATGTTTCCATATTAAACACCAGGTCAGCAGATCACAGACAAAGGGCAGGTCTGCCAAAATAAAACACACCAAAATCTTTCAGAAATGGTATCAGAGAGTGGATGTTGCACAATGCCACAGGGCCTTTCAAGAAGGAAAAACCAGAATGTGGTGAATGAAGAGCTGATCTGATTGCAGGTACTTTATTGCTGTGATTAGTGCTGTTTCCTGAGGGAAGAGAGGAGGGTTGAGTGAGGCTCCCTCTTGCTGCTGCCCTGCCTTTTGGTGTGTTTGCCCTCCGGGCTGGTGGTGCTCGTGGGGAGCTCCTGGGCCAAGGAGAACCAGAGGTGGCTGGTGATGGCCCAGGGCCCTGGGTGAGGCTGAGGCCAGCCGTGGTGCCCTTCCTGTGCCAGGCACTGCAGGAGGCACGAGCACAGAGCACAGGAGCCCTGGGCTGGCTCGGGCAGCTGCCTGGGCACTGTCAGCCCCGCGGGCAGCGCCGGTGCCTGCCCAGCTCCGGCAGCCAGAGCCCAGGGCTGGCTGCTGCTGGGCCAGGGTCCTGGGGGGCTCTGCTCCAGCACCTGCCCTGCCTCCTCCCTTGGTCAGCCAGAGCCCAGGGCTGGCTGCTGCTGGGCCAGGGTCCTGGGGGGGCTCTGTCCAGCGCCTGCCCTGCCTCCTCCCTTGGTCAGCCCGAGCCCAGGGCTGGCTGCTGCTGGGCCAGGGTCCAGGGGGGCTCTGCTCCAGCGCCTGCCCTGCCTCCTCCCCTGGTCCTGGTGCCACTGCCTGGCTGTGTCCTGGGCTCCCTGGCAGCAGAGGAGCGAGGCTGCTCCCTGCCAGTGCCCCCCAGCTCCCCAGGGCCTCCTCGTGAGAAATGGAGCATCTCCTTAGTCCCAAAAATATCAACTGCTGTCTTCACACCGATTGCAAGAAATAGTCTGGGTTTCCCCTACAGATTTCAGATTGTATAACTTATAGTCTTATATAAAATGTTACATTATATGTTTTAATAATTACTGACATCACCATTAGTTTGGCTTTGCATGTTCTGTGTGTCTTCCAAGTAAGCCCTTACTTTTAAAATGCCAAGATAAAAAAAAATACTGAGCAAAAATGCTCCAGGCTTAATTGGGCATAGTATCAGCAAAACGTGCTCGTTTTCAAGTCTATCAAAATAAATGAAAGTGTAAAGTTTGGACACGTATCAAGCAAGATGAAGTTTACAGTGTTAAAACAGGCAAATGTTGATAACCTAGCAGAAACCTGAATTAAACTTCTCCATCCTACTTTTCTGAGAATATAATCACATCTAGCTTGTTTTGGGGGCTTGATGGTTGCAACAAGGGTATCAACTTTCATGCTGGTGATATCTTTTATGTTTCCTGGGAGAAGAGAAAATAACAATTTTATCTTATGCCCAGGAGTTACAGAGAGCAGGAATTGTAGGTATGTGCCACACAGAGCTTTTAAATAAAAATGAATTGCAGAGCAGCATGTAGTAGAGATGGGGAAGGGAGAAAAGTGGGAAAGGAGTGAGTCAAAAACTGTAGAGGAGCATTTATTGCATCTCCCCAGCTTTTTATTCTAATGCAGTACACCACAGAGTGTTCTGAATATGTACAAGCTGTATTTTGTTCAGACCAGAGGTGTCTATGAAAATCATAGTCTGCTTGGATTTTTCAAGGGATTTGTAGCTTTTTGGTTTTCTATCCAGAATTAACTAATTTTGCAAAGATGATGTTTGCACACATACTTTGTGTAATTCTTGTTTCTTTGCTGTAAATATTGAAAAAGCAGAGGGTTTTGACAGTTCCTCTGTAAGTCTTATTTAGGGGAAAAGTTAATCTTGTATGTACTTACAGCTTTACTCTGAAACTTACTTTAAAAAAGAAAATACAAACAGTTTCAAAAGTTGAAAGACAAGTTTTAAATTAGCAAAGCCGCTTCTGTTTAGGAGAACTGTACTCACAAGAAATGTGTAACATCTGATTCTGCCTTCCCTGGGACAGATGTTGAACAGGAACCCAGAGATTTCTACATATATTTTGCTGCCTTTATGAAAAAAAACAAGGACAAACTGCACAAAAATCCCCGTAACAAACCCAGCCATTTCTAAATGGTTATTAGTTATAAACACCACGATGAAGGGTGAGATATGAGACTAAGAAATCAGCTTTGTTGTGAAGGCAGGAGCAGTTAGCTTTGATGCAATCTTGCGTGTGATTTTTTGGCAAGCCACAGTGGGACAGATTTTGTAAAAGAGCCTAACTTCTGTGAAGACACCACACTGTGGGACTGTATTTTTAAGGGAGCTCAGCACCCAGTATGTTTATTTGGAAGATCTGGCACTGATTGCTGGTAGCAAGTGCTTGAAAATCTGTTCTGAACTCCAAAAATCTGGCTCCCTGAGCATGATCCATGGCTCCTTCCAAGCAATGATATTAGTTCCCCTGAACTGGGGGCAGCAAACATGTAATTCTTTGCTTCTGACTCTGATGGTAAATGAATTAACCATATTTTCCTTTTCCCTAAGTTTGTCTTACTTGGCTGAGTTTCGTGGTTGCCTCTACTTGTGTGCTTTTTACAAGAAATGAGATACTGCCATAAACATAATAACAAAAATAATAATATAAAAGAACATTGCAAATGAGTTGAAGGTTTGGGGAACAGACTAGGTCTTGGATAAATGCCAGTGGGGCACAAACTAATCCAAGCAATGCCATAATTTGGAAACCAGCAGTCTGAGGACATGGCTGCAGGCATCCCGCAGCCCGCGGTCACCTCTGCTGGCACAGCCAGGTTCCTCCCTGCAGGTCCCTCCTGGCCCTGGCCTGGCTCAAGGCCCCACTGCCACGTGCAGGGGTGGCCCCAGCAGCGGTGCTTGCTGCCCCTGGAGCTGCTTGGTGTCCCAGCAGTGCTGCAGAGCCCTGCAGAGCCGTGCAGAGCCGTGCAGAGCAGGGCAGAGCAGGGCAGGCTCCCTGCCCGGCCGTGCCCGCGCGTCCCTGCTCCCCAGAGCAGCAGCAGCAGCAGCAGCAGCAGCAGCAGCAGCAGCAGGGTGCTGTGCCCAGCACGGGCATGCACACCCTGTCCCACCCTGTCCCTGCTGGCTGCCTGCTTCTTGTGCCTGCCGTGGGAGGAAATGTGCTAATTAAGTCCTCTCTTTTGTTATTGCAGGAAACCTACCATATGAATATAAAATAGTGATTGCTGGGAATCATGAACTGACATTTGATAAGGAATTCATGGCAGACCTTGTTAAACAAGATTACTACCGCTTTCCCTCTGTGTCCAAATTGAAACCAGAGGACTTTGACAATGTTCAGTCACTCCTGACAAATAGTATTTACTTACAAGATTCAGAGGTTACAGTTAAAGGATTCCGAATATATGGTGCCCCGTGGTAAGTCTCAATTTAAACTTTCTTTGCTGTTTATTGCTTGAACCACAGCAGGAATCATTCCTGTTGAACGTGCATGAAGTGCTTTGTTGCATTGCCCTGCAGAACAGTATCAGACTCAGCTGTAACCATTCTGAAACAGTTGCTTTTCTTTTTTTCTTTCTTTTTTCTTTTTCTTTTTTATTTTTTTTTTTTTTTTGATAGATAATCTCTGTTTAGCCATGTGTGTGAAATAAGAGAAAAGGAACTGTAACTATTTCTTTTCTGGCTGGTGAATGCACTTAGACTGTGGAGTCAATACCGACTCCGTGCTTGTGGATTAACTGTGGTGGCATTTTGGGATGTGTGAGGGAAACCCCATTGCATTCTATCCTGCTGAGCTATTTATATCTGCTGTGCTAATAGATTAGTGTGGTGGCATTTAACACCCACACAGCATAAGGGCACAAGGCAGCAGGTGCTTTAAGCCTTATTTTTGATCGGTTCTAGGCATTGTTTTCTTTTGCTTGTTAAGTTGTGATAACAAAATTTCAAACCAGTTTTGGTCTCATTCCACCCATGTGTCAAGCGTGTCATGCAGGAAAGATTGAAAAATTGCTGCCCGGTTTTGTGCTAAGGAGATTCTTCCTTGTTTTTTCTACATGTCATTTAATTGTGATGCCTGACATCTTTCTGTGGAGCCTTGGGTAGCTCTTGTTCTAAATTCTCATGCTAAGAACAGCCACAGCCTTTTCAGGCTTTACCAGAGACCTGAACCTGAGTGAGGGTGGTAATCATTCTGTTGCTTGGCATTCTCAATTGTCAGCAGAAGTACCGAGATGCTAATTTATGCACACCTATAAGAAGGGCTTATTATAAGCTCATGACTTATTTTTGATGTCAGGCTTGCTTTAAAGGTGAAAGGAGGATAGGAAGGAGGGATGACAGAGGTTGAACCAGGAAATGGGGCAAGCCTGTACAAGCATTAGGAATTTTCCTCTTCATGTCATCTTTGTTGATGCAGACCTTGGTGATTTGTGTGACACCAGACACGCTGATGCTTCTGACAATGCTTTTTCCTGGTCATATTGTATGCATTAGTGCTGGCTAGAAAACTGTGATCTAGCTCTGTATCTCACATTCTTGACTTGAGCTACTAATCTTTTAATTTAAGTCACAGCCTTTAGCTATGAGTTTAAATCAGCCTGACATTGCTTAGCTAAAAAAAAAGTAATGCTCTAAATCCTGCAATATCAGCAAATTGGGAAAGATGATCTTAATTCAGGTTAGGAATCATCTCCTCAAGACATTGCAAAGCAGTTTTTTGTGGAGCAGCACAGAGGGCAGGCACAGAAGGCCCTGGGTAGGAGGTGGCTCTGAGGCTTGCCTGCAGGGTGAGGAGCTGAGGGAGCTTTGCAGCCAAGGCTGGGCTTGTGTTCAGCTGCTTTGCTGTGTGTGCACCAGACCTGGAGTGCCTCTGCAGGCACCCAGGGATTAGGAAGTGTAGGCACATTTCCACATGTATTTGGGTCAGGTTTACCTGCACTCAGCTTCCTGCAGCACTGCTGGAGAGACATGGAGAGCACAGAATCCAAGGCTGGAGGAGAGCGAGTTGGGTATTCTGAGGGATGCACCTTTACACTGACATTTGTGTGTACTGGCAATATTGCATGTTCTCTCTTCTCCTCCTTCCCTTCCCAAATCTATAATGGAAATCTGTCATCCTTTTGTCTCCAGCTGCATTTAGGAGTTCTTTCAATTTGCAGGTGTACACGTGGATTTAGAATGTTTGTTCTGGAATATTAAGGGACAACTCATCAAGGCACTGAGTTGTCTCAGCTGTTAGAAGTGAATGGCACATGTATCCTGACCTAGTCATGGAAGACAAACCCGAATTAATCTTTCCTATAATCCATTGATAACTGGGTTTTTCCAATTAATGATGCATGATAAATGACACTGGATTGTTAGAAACTGACACTGAGCTCCAAACAAGCGCCGTCTTCTCTCTCCTGGACGATGTTTCATTTGTGTTCAGCTGCAAAAAATAGTTGTTAAATCCTGTTTTGAGTAGCTGTTGGTGCAGAGTTGAGGTACCATTTTCAATACAGCTTTTTAGATCAATCAGCCAGTCTGTGTTGAGAGCAGAAATGTGGTATTGTCCAGGCATTTTTTTTCTCTCCCTCACCGTCCCTTTTTTCTTTTTTTTTTTTTTTAATAATGACAATTGCTAGAAAATGTGAACATTTACTAGTTTTTTGTTTTTCAGCCAGTCTTTTAGAGGAAGGAGAAGTCTCATCAGATATTAGAAAAATCTGCTCTAATTTTGTTCTGTACTTGGAAACTGAGACAGAATGATCAGACAAGCATTTTACCACTTCTTAAAATCTTATACTCTCTCCCCTCCAATCACATCTTGCTCAAGTCCTATAAATCCTCAGATTGCCCCAAAGGATGAGTATTTGGGGGGGTTGTATGTATTTATGGCCTCCTTACCCCAATTCGTTCTGTCACAGAAATGGAACTCTAGTCATTAACCCAGAAGATGTGCCAACCCTAACACGAGAAAAGTTGGCATATTCAATTTATGTGCAGTTTTGTAAGTATTTCCAGAGGGGGGGGAAAAACCATCTCATTTGCTGATAAAGCTACTGGTTTTAATTTAAAAAAGAGGGATTGAACCAAGAATAACAGATGTGATTCTGGAGGTTTCAGCCTGTCAGGGGTTTCTAAGAAATAATTGCCAGAGTACTGGGAAGGCTGGCTATAAGTCATCTATCTAGAAAATGTAAATTGCCAGTGCAGTGTAAATACAGAAAAGAAGTATCAGTTCATATTCATTACGTGTTATTACTCATGGTACATCTAAAAGCTTTCTAAAGACCTAAGAGAATTCAAGTAGTGCCTCCTAACTTCCAATCTAGCAGAATTGGTGAGTAAAAAACAGCTTACGATACATGGGAGCATTCATGTGTATTTGCAATTGGAATGTGCAGTGGTGCATAACAACAGCCTCTAAGGAGCAGAAAATCTGAATTTAGCCTGAGAGTTCTGAGAGTATTAAATGGCATTAGCTGGAGGGGAGTTGAAAAGAAGAGTATCAGCCCCTAAAAGAGAAAAGTGCAAGGGTGGGACATAAATCACATTCCGAGCTCTGCTCATTTTCTGAGGTGAAGAATGTGGCTGACATTTTCACACCTTAAACGGGAGAGTCTTTGATGTACCTTGAAGGAACAAAATGGCTGAAGATTTTCCATTTGGTCTCTGGATAACAATCCACAAAAACATTCCCCTCCTTTCTCTTCCTTCTGGCTTTGCCCTATGAACCTGGCTTGTTTGGTGGGAAAATAATTGATAGTTTATGCAGTAAAAAATTCTGTAAGATTCCAGTGAAAACGTTTTCTCCTTGGGAAATTTGAGATTGAGGTTTCTTATTAAGCAGGACAGGAAATAAAACCAGTGATGGATTTATGAATTTTTAAATCTTAAAGCTCCCTCTGTGAAGTAAACATAAGCATAACTCATCCTGATGTATCTGTGAAAGGGTAAGGAGAGACAGTCTGTTTTTACTGCAGCTTTGGGTGCTGAATATGGATAAGTGAATTAGTGCAAGTTTTACTTAAATTCAAATGTTATCTTAAAATACGTGTTGTTTTCTTAGAATTATATTTGAAATTGCTCATCCATGCTAAGGGCTGAATTTACCATAGTATGCTGTAGACATTTGGATACAAATATTCTCACAATGTGTGTTTTCTAATGAAGCTTTAAAAGCATTCAAACCACCAGAGAACTGCAGCTAACTGGAGCCAGAATTTATTTAAACCATATTTTGACAGAAAAAAATTGTTCAGGGAGAATATTTTTCGCTGTTTTATTTTGTTTTGCTGATCAGCTCCATAGGTAACTTTTGTGGTTTTTTGTTTGTTTGAAAGAGAAAAGCAGTTGAAAAGAAAAAGGACTCTGATGTACTTTATTTTGTGTGCACTGAAATTCGTGACTCTTAGTTTTATGAATAACGAGGCAATAAAGGCTTATTTATGGATTTAAAATTCTGTTCTGCATAAAAATTTCACCAAAAATGTCAAAAGCTGTAAGTGTAAAATAATCTAACAGAGCAATCCTTGACGTCATTTTCAGCTATGAAAGTATGTGAGCCAATGCCACTCATATCTAACAGAATGAGAAGTAAAGCTGGAGATCTGGGACTTGCAGCCTATATATTTGTTTAGATAACTGGAGATACATAGATCTTTTTGAAGGAAGAAATGTGTAGTGTGAAAGCCAATTCAGTATAAATCGACGTACGTTAATGGTTAACAGAGTCAGCTTTATGGGGGTGACTGAAAAGCACCACAAATGTAAAAGATGACAATCAATTATTTAAATAATGACTGAAATCTGTGATTTGCATCATTGTGATGAAAATTAATTCATCCTGAATGAGGCAGGGAATAAAGGCCTTCCCTCCTGACAGGAACAGCAGCATTGTTCAGCAATATCCTGCACGTTTGTCGAGTTGTAGCTTGCTCGGCTCTCAAGAACAGAAGCACAAAGCTGGCCTCCCAGTTGCTTTTAATGAATACTGGTGGGTTTTTCCTGTGTCCAAGAATTTGATCTGTAGGGTGATCCAGAGGTCAAGAACAAACAGCTCACTATCACTCACGTCTGCGGAGCCAAGGCTTTCATTTGCTTTTTTTAGTAACTCCAGAGGAAGTGCCTTAACTCTTTTTCAGAAGCAAAGTTTTAATTGGCATAGATAATGCCACCTTAAGAAAGCAGAGACAGGTTCAGCCATCTCCTTTAAAAAATACTGGTTTGTGCAATCTTTTCTTTTTAGCCCAGTGTAAAATCTGGAGTTTCATCAAATGATTTTACATCAGTTTAAAATTATTTCTCTAACTCTGTTTCTTTCTCTGCTTTGTTTGCTGTGATATTTTGGTACAATCAGCTCTAAGTTAGTCCTCCTGCCTTGTTCTGAGCAGTGTTTTCAGACTCTCTGTTTATCCTGTCAGAAAAGTGTCAGAGGTTTTTTTTTTTCCTTTCCAATTATAAGTTTTGTAATGCATCATGGATTTTGCTGACAGTCTTCAAGTTCTTGAAATAGCAAGCAAATTAACAGCAGATATTGAGCGTGAGGCCTGGAAAACCAATTGGCAACTCACATGATGGGATTCAGATACACTGATGGGCTGGAATGGATCTCATTTCTTTCATTTTCATGGTCTCAGTTGGCAATTAGCTTGTGTCTAAAAAGAGGAGGGACAGAAATCGGACAGTTCAGCAATAAAGTTCTCCTTTGCTGTTTAGTGGTGAGGAAGCCAGGGGAGACTGGACAAGACCGTGTGTGTTGCACCAGTTGAGTTTTTCAGGAGTTCTGGTGTTTATGCAGCAGAAGTCAGCAACTGAGGAAATCATTGGCAAAGACTGAAGTCTCCTGTCTGTATGTTAAACAAACACACCACCACTGCAGCGTGGCTGTGTTTAAAGGTGCAGGCTCCTGTTTCATTTTTCTTGGCATTTGTCCGCCAGGTCTCTCAGTTTAGAATGGAAGAATGAATTCCCCTGGTCTAGAATTGCAGCCGTTTGTTTACATTTTTTGCCTGGTCGGAAATGTAGCTGATTTTTCTTTGGTCTCCTTGATATCAGGTTCATTTCCAAGTCAAAAATTGTCCTGTTTACTTTTAAAAGCTTTCTTTCTTTCTTTCTTCCTCTTTTTTTTTTTTTAAATAAAGAGTGGAATGTTTGTCATTTTAAATACACTCACTCATAAATAATGTTTAATACTGTGGTGCAAACGTGCCCTATTTAATTCTTTGGACAGCTCTGCCTCCTGGCACTGGGGCAGATCATGAAGTCTTGATCTTTCCTTCAGACTTGACTTCAGCAGGAATAAGAACTTTAGAATATTCATTACTAGTGTTAACAAACAGACTGTGCCTATTTGTGAGTGGAATTCCAGCCACATAAAATGGTAGCTCTCCTTAGCTCTTCTGAATCTTTCATGGTGCACAAACAGGTATTTGAATTCTTCCACAGCAGTATGAAAAAATGATCATGGAAGTCTGCTCTGAGCCTCTAATTCTTGCTCTGTTTTCCTGGAGTTGAGTTTTTTGCTGTGCAAAAAAATCAGGGAGCCGGAATGAGTGTGAGCTGTGGTGTTGGGATGCTGATTATTTATGGTGGCCTCCTCATTTGTAGGTTGAAGTACAGTTTGCTCAACAAGAGGGATGTTTTGGTAGACAAGTTGTGCTTCTACCTGCACTTTTGCTTTGGTTAGGATGTTTTCACTTGCCAGGAGCAAGCAGTTTGCTTTCCTTTAGCTGAACACTGGAATAACACAGTGGTCACTGTGGCATTCGTGTGCAAGGGGCAGGCTGGAAGCATTCACACCCAGTGAGGAGTTACTGAGAGCAGGAAACAGAATACTACCCAGCTCCTGGCATTTTTAACTCTGAAGCAGCACACTTTGTCCTGGGAGGGGGTTTGAAGCCCCTTTGAGAATGGGAGCAGAGAAAGAAGAGTTAAGGCAAGAGTTAACCCAAATCTGGAGAGAGGCTGTTCTGCACAGGGCTGGACTCTTTGCACTTGATGCTCGCTTGAATAAATTCTCCCAAGCAGCTTCTGCCCTTCAGGACTCCTGCTTTTCCATTTCCTTCCACCTGCACATGCACCAAACCTCTTTGTGGTGGGCTGATACAGAAGGGAAGAAAGACAAAGCTGAAAACACCATGCTGTTAAGGTTAACTGGAAAATTACTTTGCTCTAGGACCGCCACCTTCCCGGTAGGAGAGTGCCGGAGCAAGAGAGGAGCTTCAGCTTTGACAAGCTGACATCAGAATGGATTTTGCATTGCGTGGTGCTCTTCAAGCCTCATTACTTTCATTGCTTCATTTCCCCTGCGCCCTGAGCAAGAGGAATTAGGGAGCAGGTGGATGCTCTGAGTGACAGGCAGAGCAGCCTGTTGGAGGCTGTGTGTGAGTGCAGCCAGGGCCTGGCTGCTTGGAGCGTGGGGCAGGAGGGTACAGGACAGCCAGAGCAGCCAGGGCTCCTCTGAGGAACTGGGTGGGATACTGGTGCCTTAGCGTTTAGCTTTTATATTTTTTAGATTCTGGGCTGTTTGAGTGGGTAGTTTTAGAGTTAATATTCAGTGCTACTGAGCTCTCTTTGCAGAGTAGGGAGACAAAATAATTCCTTCTCCAGCTTGGAATCAAGGACAACTTTCAGGCCCAAGAATAAAACCAATGGTGAAGGGAGAAGAACAAACAAGGAGGATGGAGCTTCATAACCTGGAGCTGTAATTGGACAATGAACTCCAATGTGCTAATGAATCAGAACTTATCAAAGTGTGGGACCTCATGATCAGGCACCCATTTTGTGACCATTTTAGGATTCACTGGGTGTAGCCCAGTCAGGCTCTTGTGCTGCCCAGGTGTGCCCAGTGGGGCCTTTGAACAAATCCCTGCTTNTCAGAACTTATCAAAGTGTGGGACCTCATGATCAGGCACCCATTTTGTGACCATTTTAGGATTCACTGGGTGTAGCCCAGTCAGGCTCTTGTGCTGCCCAGGTGTGCCCACTGGGGCCTTTGAACAAATCCCTGCTTTATCCTTTTGCCCTGGCTGGGCTCTGCCCCCAAAGGCATCAACAGCCAGCCCCTGCTGCAGGGTGGGGAGGTGAGGCATGGGCTGTGTCCGTGGAAGGGAGAGGCCCATCCAGTTTGTGTCGGGTCTGGCTGGGCTGGGGCTCCTTTCCTCAGAGCACCCTCCCTCCCAGTGCTGTGCCCTCACTGGGAGCTGGGAGGGTGTGGATGACACCCCTCTGTTTTGGCTACAGCACCGTCTCCTCCAGCATCCTCCACCAGCAGTCTGGGCAGATTTTGGAAGTGGGCACAGCTGGGACAGCCAGCCCACCCTGACCACGGGAGTTTGCCACACCATATGAGGTCAGCTCAGATATAAAAGCTAAGGGAGGTGGGGGATGACATGTGATATTTACAGTGTTTGCCTTCTGGAGCAACCACTCCATGTGATGGAGCTTCCTGGGAAGTGAAAGGAATGAAATTAGGATGGAGGAGGTGACAGGGAAGAAGGTGGTTGGGTATGTGAAACAGATGCAATCTACGAGTGGTTTGTTTCACAGTTCATCTATTCAGGACAAACAGGAAAAAATGTGGAAGAATTTACATTGCAGGTAGAGCTGACAATAAAGCTCCTGTGATGTGATGGTGATAAAATGCAATAGAAACAGAAGCAAATATTTTTTATTTTATTTAAATCCAAAAGTAAGTGAATAGATTTTGTTAGCTCCAAGTGAAGGCTGATTTCTCATGACTGTCTTCCAGATGATTTGGGTCATATTTATCTAATACTTATTGATCAGAATGCTAACTTTACCCTGACATGTGTATAAAATGCTTAAAGTAATTCACAGAAGCTGTGAAATAAAGCAGAAATTGCACATGCACTTTAAATAAGAGACCACTGATGGGGAATCCGAGCATAGACATAAAGGTCAAGAGTGACAACTACATTCATCAGATTTTCATGAGAATCTGTTCAGTAGAATAGATCTGGCACCTCATTTCAGAAGTGGTCAGCAGTCATGGATTCAGTTGAAAATCAATGAGACCCATGGGTATTTATAACCCCCTCTAAAGCCTTTAGGTGCTGCTCTATATTACGGTTTGTATTCGTGTAAAATATGAGGATTGCTGGCATTTCTCAAACACCACCAGCTAAATATCAAAATCTCAGTGTGGCTGAGGGCCACGTGTGTGGTGTGCACATGGAGAAGGCCTCAGCAGTGGTGTGCAAGCAGGAAGATGCCCACAGCTTCTCCTCGTTCCTTCCCAGATGTGCCTGAGCAGATCCTCAGTGAGTCCAGGGGGCCTGACAAGCCACACCACCTCTGCTGCCTCCTCAGTTAATACTGCACACACAGGGACATGGCTTTCCTGTGGGTGTGCACAGAGCACCTGGGAGAGAGCACTGGGGGCTGCTCTGCTCTGTGCTCCTCTGCAGCATTTCCCAAAATCACTCAACAGAGTATTCCTTGACAGATGTGTTCGGCTGTCTGCCTTCCACACTGACCCTGTGCCCATGGCTGCTGTGCCCAAGGGAATCATGCTTCCCTTTGACTGAAATCAAATGATTTGGAATCATCTGGCAGCTCTGCAGTTGTATCTGTTTTGCAAGTAATGCGAGTGCTCCAGTTCTGTATCTGCAGCCCTGCCAGCCTGTCTGTCCTCTGCCTTTGCAGAACTCTCACCTTCAGTTTGGCTGCTCTGGCAGCATTTGCAGGATGGCTAGAGCTGCCAGGAAGGTTCTGTGGGGTCTGGTTCTGCAGAAAGCCAGTTTATTTTTGTACCTATGTGAATCAGTGTGTGTCACTGACAAGAGCTGGTATTTGCAGCTGCTAACTGCATTAATCTCTTGACTCAGGTTTATTGGTTTATACCTTGAGAATATACTTGTGGTCATGTATTGCCTCCAATTTTATTCAAGCCATGTATAAAGTAGGCTTTATGTAAGAAGGAAGGCTGTCTTTCAGTCTCCTTTTCCTGGCACAGATTTTAATGCATCTTGTTTTCAAAACTGGGAATGTAATACATTTCAAGAAAGGTGTTCTCTTTAACACTTCCCTTGGTGTTCCATCTGGGCTGCTTGGGACACTTGCATGGCCTGAACTGCAAGAAAAAGGAGAAAGGCAACCTGAGTAGCTAGTCTGAAAGCTGTGGTCCTGAAGTGTTCCCATTTTTAATATGGCATGCCCTAAAACTCTGTAATCTCGAGCTATGGCTGCCTGAATTTGGTTTTTCAGTTTTTAGTAAGTTTGGTTCCTTCATTGGTGTATGAACATAAGCTTCATGTTTCTTGAGAAAGCTGCAAAGTGCCATTTTAAGGAAGATCACCTTCCACTGCCTGACTGGCAGATCTTTCTTTATAAACTCCTGGATTTTTTGGGTTCAAGAGCTTATATTGCTGCATGTATAGAGGTGGAACATTGGGAGAGGTGGAACATTTGGGAAAGCTCAGACAACGATGGAGTAAGCCAAGTACAGGTCACCCTGCACAGCTCCTTGCAGGCCCAGCTGGGGTATGGGGCATCTCTGCTGGGCTCTAGCATCTGGTCCCATATTGCAGGGTTTGTGTAAGAGCCAGTTCCTTTTGTGCCAGTTTTGTATTTCTGATCCACACATGTCTAGCTGAAAAGCACAGTTGCTACAAACTTTAGAATCCCCTAGTATCAACCTAGACATTAGCGAGGTGAAGGTGTGATTTGTTCCAGAGAAGTATTTTGTCATTGGTTTGTGGATTTTGGAGATGGGCTGTTCAGAGGTACACAGACTGATGGTTCATCTGGAAATGAGCTGTTCCAGCACAGAACAGCGAGACCTCGCTGTAAGGATGTGCCTTTAGCTGATAATTACTAGCAGTCAATCTGCCCAGGATGTACACCTTTTCTTATTTATATTCCACTCCTGTAACCTTCCCTATTCTCTTGTGCCTTTGTTCTATTAATCTACAAAACAGGGCTTGACTTGTGATTTGTCCTCAGAGGTTGTTTCTATTAATCAGGCTGCAGAACAGGTCTGCTTGGATGTTCTGTTGCCAGTGCTTAATGTGCTTCCCTCATCAGCACAGAGCTGCTGGGGGTGCCTTGGACGGCAGTGGGATCACTGAGGTGTCTGCTGCTCTCACTTTGGGTTTACTTCTTGATTTTGTTGCTGTAGCAGGGGGGGAAATAGAGGGAAATAATTGCAGTCCTATAGAAAACTGCCTAAGGAAGTGACATTTGTGGCTGTGTGTTGGAGGGCAGGTCCTGTCACAGCAGAACCACTGCTTCTCTGTGTTTTGAATGTGAAGAACCTGCCCAGTAAAAAGTGTGAGGATTGAAATTCAAACTTTGCTCACAGATGGGACTAAGTTTAAAACTCTGGGTAGAATTTGAGGGACAAGTCTATCCCATAACATTCAGAGTGTATGTCTCTGCAATAGGTAGAAAGCCAGAGAGACTTTTTTGTAAAATATATATATAAAAAAAGAATAGTCTGAGAGCTGGTTTAATAGGAAAAAAAAGGAAAAACAAAACAACCCAAACTGAACTGTTTGGAACACTTCAGTTATTAGAACTTACCATAAAATTTGAACAATAAACAGCATGTGTAGTGAGAAACTAATCCAGTTTCATTGTAGAAGAAACTACTAACTATAAAAATGTAATGATTTATTCTTCTAATTAAATGCAGTATTTCTTGCCTGTAGGAGGAAAGAACATATTTTAAAGTGTATCAATAGAAACAAACCAGATCGCTGGTTGTTTTTTTTTCATGCTATTACTTTGGCTTTTTTTTTTTTTTTCCAGTTTTTGCTATGTTGATGATGTACCCCTCAGCCAGCTCAGTAAAGTCTGTCACTGAACTACAGAGCTGCTGTCTGTCTGGAAAAAGCCCTGGCCCCAAGGCAGCAGGGTTTGCCTTAGCTGCTGTGCTCGCCCCTCACTCTGCTCGTGCCCATTTCTTCTGCATTCCCATGGCACATGCACCAATTTCTGCAGCACACAAGCTGCAATTACCAGTGCAAAAAATCCCAGCTGGCCCAGTCCTGATGTCCAATGACCCCTGCCCGTGAACTCTGGTGGGCTGTGCTGAGAATCCTCACGGCCCCAGGCCATCACCCAGCTGCTGAAGGAAAGGCTTCCTGCTGCCTGCCCCCAGCTGCCTTCTGTGGCACAAGGTGGATTTCAGTGGTGGTGGTGATGCCTTCTGGAGGCTGCCCTGGAACAGTGACCAGCCAGAGCAAAAGGATAGAGCAGAGGTTTATTCAAAACCTCACTGGGCACACCTGGGCAGCACAAGAAGCTCCATCCTCCTGGCTTTTCCTTCTCCCTTCACCGTTGGTTTTGTTCTTGGGCCTGAAAGTTGTCCTTGGTCCCAAGCTAGAGAGGGAATTGTTTTGTCTCCCCATTCTGTGAAGCGAGCTCGGTAGCACTGAATATTAACTCTAAAACTACCCACTCAAACAGCCCAGGATGTAAAATACATGAAAGCTAAGCCCTAAGGCCCCAGTGTGAGCCCTCCCTCCTGGTGGCACTGCAGCTGTGGGGACAGGGTTCTGCACACCCAGTGCCCCATTTCAGAGCAGGGACGGGGAGGGCATCCCAGAGGGGTTTTTCACAGCAGGCCAGGAGAAGGGGATCCCAAAGGAGTTGTGTCTGGTAAACCCAGCCTTTAGCTTAGTGTGGGTGCAGCTGGGTTTTGGTGCCACCACCTTCTCCCTGCAGAGGGCTGACAGCCAGAAGGGGACAGGCAGCAAAGCCATTTTCCAGACATGGTACCAGCTGAATTAGTAACCTGGGTTTGTACTGTCCTAGGTGACTTATCCCAATTCTGGCCATAGTCAGATAGCACCTTTTCAAAGGCAGCACTGTGAAACTTTGCATACACTGTTCTTATTAGGAATAGAGAAGAAATAGGAACTCTAACATGGGTTTTTCTACTCAAATCCCTTTCAGTAAGTTCGTTTTCGCCAGCCATTTCTACCTTTTTGGGTTTTTTCCTCCTTAGTTCTTTTTTCCTCCCTCCTCACCATTTCCCCAATTATCAGAGAAATCAGTCTTCTTGCATTGATTCATTTCGACCAGAGTCTGGAAGGCACAGGGAATCAAATTAACTAATATTTTACTTTTGCATGTGATTAATGCTAATGCTTACAGAGAAGAAAATACTTTGCTGTGATTTAATTTTCCTTCTCCAGTTGAATCCCAGTGATTTAATTTTGTGGAGGGTTGTCTCTCTGCTTATTGTCTCTTAAGGAATCATAGAAGTTAGAGATGGAAAAGACCTATTAAATCATTCTGCTATTGCAGGACTGTCTCCTACACTATATTTTTGAATATTATGCCTAATTTTAATAGATGAAGAAAAGCAGTTTCAGTTAATTCTTGTTGAGGTTGTACCTCAGTGTAGTGAAGAGGTTACTAATGAGAACTAATATTCTGGTTATATGCTTCCTATGTTTATTTTATTAAAAAAAAAAACAAACCACAAAACAAATTGTGCCATGTGTGATGAGATGAGCCTAAAGATTTCTTATACCTTTCATGACGTTACTTTTCTAGCCTTGTGTCATTTATTTGATACCCCCAGTCTTTGTAATCCTTTCAGATTTTTCTCTCTTCCTCTTTGTTATTTCTGGTGAGGCATCTGATATTCTGGGGTATTTTTGCTTGGTTGATTGTCTGGGCTGGGTTTGGTTTTTTTTTTTTTCAAATTTTCCCGAGAGGCTTGGAACCAAACTGCAGAATTCTGTCCCTGCTGTGCTGTGAGGGGAGCTCCTTGGTGCCTGGCATGCTGCTGAAGGATGGTGGCTGTTCCACTGCCTCTGCAGAAGTCCAGGCTTGCACCACTCCTCAGTGTGGTGGTACCACCACGGGTGTAGCCCAGATCATTTCATTCTCCTCCCCACTCAGGGTGCAAGCCCGTGCATAATTTGCTGTCAGCTGCTGCCCCCGGGTCTTTTATTTTAGCTTAACAGGTTTGGGTTTCTTCCTCTCACTGATTATTTGTGGCTTTCAATCCTCTTCAGATGTATTAGCCTGCATTTTTTTTCAGAAGGAATCCCCTTTCCTTACTTATCTCAGTGTTTCTAACCTCCTTTGGCATAATTTCTTTCCCCACTGTCGTGTTTATAACACTTCTCACTATATTGAAATCTGTGAATTTAATTAATGCACTGTTTACCCGTTCTTCCAGATCATTAATAAAGATGTTAAATAGAACTGATCCTAATACCAATCCCTGTGGCAATCTGCTAGCACCTCCCTTGTGCTGCTGCAATCTATTTATTTATAGCCCTTTAGCCACTACTCAGCCATGTGATAGTCCTCATAAGCAAGCCAATTTTAGGGTTTTGAAAAGGGATTGTGTCACATTTTGCCAAAGTCTGGGTTGATACAATCTACTATATTATTTTAATCTACTGACTTGGCTGAACTGAATATATGTACAAAAATTGAAATGTGATGAAGTAGAGCTGTGGTTTTGGAGCCCTTGGAGATCTTGGCAGCTGAGTAGCTATAATTCTCCTTTCTTAGAGCAATTACACCTCCTCCCCCCCCCACCCACCCCCCACCCCAGTTACACCATAATTTTATTCTGTGCTGCATTTAGACTTACTAGGAGAGGATTCTCAGTGTTGCTCTGTAATTCACAGTGTACTGAGCAGTGCCATGTTCCTCACTGCTGCTCCAGGATTTGATTTTAAATACAAAACCACTATGGATGGAATCATTCTGTTGGCATTCGAATTGTCTATTGACTGTTTGAATTGTCTATGGCTTGTTTGTCTGCAGTTGTCATTTTGTTGCTTTGTAATTTATATTAATATATATATATAAGTATACAGATGTCTATTTGAAATTTTATTTATGTGTTTGCAAAAGCAATAGTAAACTCTTGTCTTTATTTTAAGTGCCTACGTCCATCCTTGTGAAATTTGTTAGGTTTATCTGTTTGCTGAAGTTCAGTGTGGGTTAAGTGCCTCCTTGCTGGGCAGCTTGGGGTTGTGTATCATTTGTTTAATAGCACCCTGAATTTGTATTTCGTTTAAATTCAAAGATGTTTAAAGTGGAATAGGAAAAATTTTGTGCTTCACAGCTTCATGTGTGTCAGTATAAACTTGAATAATGAGTTGTGCCATCCAGCAATTGAATGAAACCAATCTTGTGAGATTTCACCTTTCCTTACTACTTTGGCTTGGTTTTACAAGCTCTGTGCAAAACCCTGGTTTTACTCTATAACCTAGTGTGGAGAACGTGTTTATCCCACCTTGGCTGGAAGGGCAGGCTCTGCAAATCACCCCTGAATCATCATATCTGGGATAAGAAAAGGTGCTGAAATCTGGATCACAGGCCTGATTTAGGTCTGTGCTGACCCAGAGCTCTGCAGTGGCCCAAACCAGAGCATTGTCACTGTGTCACTGCCTCCTGGCTGGGCAGCTCTGCAGCCTGAACAGCCACAGTGGTGCTGTGCTCAGGCATCACGGACCACCTGGAGCCAGGATTCCCCCCTTTTCCCTCAGCAGAGACATGCTGCATTCAGTGACTTCACATACAGTGACTTGGATGTCACCCTGCAAGCATTTACCCCTGCTGAAGCTGGGGAGAGGGAGGCAGGTGGAACACAGCTCAATCTCAGTCTGAGCTCTGCCGTGTTAGCCCTTAACACAGCTTCCTCCAAGTCAGCTGGGTCTCCATTTCATTGCCCAGAGTACAATCAGGAATTGTGTGTGCTCCACGTTTTGGCCTGGCCAGGTTTATACTGGGTGAATGCTTTCTGTGTCATTGCTGCTGTGCTTTGGTTTGAGGTTCAGGGGCTCGATGGAGCTGTAGTGTCAGGTACCCCAAAATAGGATTTACTGCCTTGTTGGATGGTGACTTCAGAACAGAATTAGTGCTTCAGGAGGATCTGTTAATAATCAAGAGCGAGTGGTGGCCCTTGGGGTGTGGTGAGAGGTTGGTACGGGTTCCCCAGAGATGGGGCAGATGTTCCATCTCTGGAAATAATCAAAGCCAGCCTGGGTGGGGCCCTGAGCAACCTGTTGAAGGTGTCCCTGCTCATTGCAGGGAGGTTGGACTAATTTGGGTGTGTGGTGTACATTATTTGGAACAGACTGTAGTGCGAGGTGGAACTGAATTTTCAAAGTTTGTTTGCAGGCTGCTGGGCAGCTGCTGTGCATGCTGTGACTGTGCCTTCCTGATGAGAAACATGTGGGTGCCAGGAGGGTGGAACATGTGGGTGAGGGAGCAGGGGACAGGAGTCCAGCTCCGGCAGGGTCTCACTCTAGAGTGCAGGAGATAACTGGCTTCTGTGTTGAATTTCTCCATGTACGAAATGAGGCTAGGAACAGTTACAGGATTGCCATTGAGACAGGAGTTTCAGCACATGAAACCCTTTGAAAGTGCCAGGTATTGTTATTAACTTATTTTTAGTGAGGTGAGCCAGGTGTCCTGAGCAAATGCAAGCCTTTCCTCCCGGAATGATTTCAAAGGAGCCAGAGGGAGTGTTTGCCCCCTTGAAGTCTGGGTACTTGCTGGGGTGCTTGGCTGGATCATTGCCCTGGAAAGCTAAGTAGGTGTCTATTTTCTGCAGGATAAGAAGGGGCGTATTTGAGATACTGTTGAAGTGGAATAGATAGCTGTGTTACTTGAAGTGGGAGCTGATAACGTGTGATTTCAGGACACTTGAAGCCCTCTTCTCCAAAAGAGGAAGGTTAATAAAAACTGCGCTCTGAGTTTACTTCCTGAAGTTTCTGTGTTGGCTGGTAAATGCATCACTCATTAAGAGTTAGTGTATTGAGGGAGATTGAAGGGTGCAGGCAGGCTGCAGTAAGTGGAGTTGGGGGAAGCTGACACAGAAGTTCTGTGCTCTCCTGTTGCTGTCCAGCCCCAGCAATGGTGCCCTTCCTGCAGGAACTGTCCCTGGGCTAAGCCTGACTGACTGACAGACTGCTGAAAACTTCTTCTCCCGAGGCAGACACGGGTAGACAAAGATGTGGACAATCCCAGCCTTCCTCTCCCCACCCCAAACTCCAATTCCAGCCCATTTTTTCCCCACACAGCTGTTATGATGCTGTGTATTTTTAAAATGCACCCACCTTGGCACTGATTGTCTGTGGGGAAGGTATTGAGACTTCAAAGGAGTTCAGGGAGGGCCACACGTGAGCACCTTCTGTGGGAAGAAATGCACCCTTGTACCTCACAAAATCACACGGATATTCATTCCTACCTGCTAATAACCACCTCCTGCTCTTTATTTAAGGTCAGACCAAGAGCAGAAGATCCAATCTTCAATGAAAGGCGCTTATCAGGTATCTGAGCAAAGGGTCCTGCAGTCCGGGCTGTGAAAACCGACCCTGCCTCTTACCTTCCCTCAAAAGCCGTGTTGAAATGTGGGCCCTGTTATTGTGTATTTATTCAGGCATCAATCACCATCAGGCCTCCTGCCAGCCCATCTGTAAGGGCACTGTAATGCCGTTTTTATCAGTCCCTTCCTGTCCAGCAGACAGTTCAGCAGCACGGGCAGGGGTCCCAGACACCTCAATGGCTCCTGTTCGCAGGGGGCTGGCTCAGGGGGAGGAGTGGGGCCCAATTCCTTGCTGGAATGATAAGGAAAGGAGGGTGAGGAGGGTGAGG
>VYXF01004480.1:442377-505945 GCA_013397295.1 Polioptila caerulea | reverse complement strand
AAAAAAAAAAGTTGTGGTTTTTGTTTTGTTTGGGGGATTTTTGTGTTTGATTTTTTATTTCTTTTTCTTCTAAACACCTCTCCACATCCCTCAATGCAAATAAAAAATGCAATAACAAGAATTTATCCTAGAGGAAAGCCTGTTTTTAGGAGTGCATTGGGTTTGTTTGGCAAGGTTTTGGTTGTGGTAGGCTACAGGGTTGGCTGAGAAGCTGCTGAAGCTTCCTCCATGTCCAGCTGAGCCAATGCCAGTTGATTCCAAGACGCACGTGCTGCTGGCCAGACAGGCAAACCAGAACTGGTGATAATTCCTTTGTGATTATATGTTTAAGAAGGAAAATGGCAAAAATTGGGAATTGTAATTGCAGATCTGGCTACCCAGAATTCGATCCAACCTGGCCTTGAACACCTCCAAGGCTGGGAAGTCCACAACCTCTCTGAGCAACCTCTTCCAGTGCCTCATCATCCTTATAGTAAAGCAATTCTTCCTAATATCCAATCTTTAGATAACACCTAATACACTCAGTTTAAGTTCCTCCCCTCTTGTCCATCACTACATTCCTTTGTGAAAAGCTCCTCTTCCTTTTTCTTGGAGGACTCCTTTATGTCCTAGAATTTGCTATAAGGTCTTCCTAGAGCTGTCTCTCCTCTAGACTGAACTGTCCCAACCCTCTCCACATCTTCAAAGAAGAGGTGTTCCAACCCTGTGATCAAGTTTATGGCCTTCCTCTGGAGTCTTTCCCACAGGTCAGCATCTTTCTTACATCAGGAAAGATGGGAATTGAAAAACTACATAGAAGTCTAAAAATCATCACCTTTGAAATTGAGACCTCAGAAGGAAATGTATTGAGCATGCTAAAAAGTTGTCTCTTTTAAGACAGCACTTGAACTGAAATAATATGGGACATAATGATAGCATAGTGATTGCATATGTAGTCTAGATTTTCTGAAATCATTCTTGTAAATTCATAATTAAATAGAACTTTATTCCTGAATTTCTTGTCTGATACAGATTACTTCTTTGCAGATGGTAGATTTTTTTCATAAATATATATATTGAATATTTTGGTTTGGATATTTCAAAATTTCAACACTGAAATTTCTAGGCTCTGGATAGAGGTTGAGCTAATTTAGTAAACAAGGTTAATGTCATAAAATTAGCTATTTAATCTAGAAGTCATAAAGTTTAGCAGCATGTTTCTTTCTATTACAACTGGTTACAAGCTATTTCCTTGACAGCTGTTCATTCAAATGCAAACATGAGGTAACTCCTTCAAAAGCAGTATCTTCTCCTAAAGGAAAATTGTTCAATCAAGAAGTTTAGAAAAACAGAGCAATTTCTGGTAAACTCTGAGATATTTAGCTTCCAGATGCCTCTAGTCAACTGTGAGGCAAAATTTTTTTCCTTTCAGAAGCTCAAGTTGTCACCATGTATGAACATAATGCAACTTGCACTGAATTCAATGAAGCATTAAAGATTCCTGAAAAAAAATGTTGAGTTTCAATATCTTTTTGTGCAATCGATGTGCCATATCTGTGCTGGCATTGCTTTAACCAACCCATTGACACTGATGGAGGTTTTTGAACATTGAAACATGCAGTTTCACCCAACTGCCAGAAGAGCTAAAATATTAGCTGTGGAATTGACAAATCATACTAATTTTAAAGAGATCTGATACAAGTGATTACATATTAAATTTTGCCTTTGGAGCCAGTTTTTCAAATACATGTTAATTTCAGAGGCCTTCATCTCACAATTAGGCATCAGGATCAAAAACTGTTTTAAAAATGGTCACTGCTGAAGAAAAGAGACTACCATTATATTTCTGTAACATTTCACCAAGTACACTCCACATGCAAAAATTTTAAACCAAATTTAAGAAAGCTAAAAAATAACATATTTGGATCTGATAATATTTTTCAGAAGATTTTGCAGATATATCTATCTCTTCTTTTGCAAATATGTCTATTCCTTCAGCACTTATTTTGAGTGCAATAGCTCTTCATTTTATACCACAATATATAATATAGTTAGTTCACTCTTGTCTATCTCATTTAGTCTTGTGCTTGTCAACATCTGACTGTTATCTCCATTATTGGACCTTCAATTAAAAAGACTTCAGATTTCACCAAGTTTCATTTTGGATTTTCTTTTTTTTTTTTTTTTTTTTTTCCCCATTTAAATACAAAAAGAAATAATACAACATTTATCAGTACTGCACAATGCAAACATAAAAGCAAATTTTATTTGCATTGCTATAAAAAAAGATTTTAAATGTGAAGGACCATTTTACAGATAGTGAATGTGAGTACATAAATCACCACAGCTGTGTGCAATGTTGTTCTCCACTTCTGTGAACTATACCAATTTGAGTATATGCCAGTATATTAATTTACATTTTTTAAAGTAATTTATCACTCCTTAAAAATGTAGGTGCTATATATTATCCTTTTTTAAATACAATTTCTTTAGTGGATACAGCAGAGCACTAAATTATTGTTCAGCAACCAGATGAATAAAACAGAAAATACCTTACAACAATGCTTTTTACTCTCAATCTGTTTCTAGAGAAGTGTAATGAAGCCTGAAGTACCTAGTACATTTTTGATAGAAAATTTTAGTATAATGCCTCCTTTTAGTGAAAAGCAGGCCAGATCCAAAACCCTCTGAATTTCAAAGTAACTGTACATTATATTAGTTTCAGAAAACATGGAATGAAAATATTTTCTGTCATGAATAGGAAGTACCGAAAGATGTACAGCTCACAGTACTTTGAGAATTTCAAGTGCATTTTAATAAATTTTTAACATATTTTTAAAATAATTTCTTAATATAATCAGCAGATTCACTCATTTAAGACATTTTCCAAAGTGACCCAATTTGACCTGTGATGTCAAATTTATTCATCATAGTTTTTGAATATTTTCTAGAGAGATTATTAATCAGCAAAATTCCTAGGTTGTAGTTATGATCTGCAAAAACCCTATATTTTGAAGGCCAGTCAGAGGAGGATCTATTTGTACTTGTAGGTTGGTTGTGCATGTTTCCATACATTCTGCATAAAGGAATTCTATGAGAGATTTCATGTTTTTCTTCCAAGTACAAATATGAGATATATCCAATCCCAGTGTTTTTAGGTCATTAAAGCTACCAATATTTAGAGAACAAAAATAAACACTTTATAAAACTGCACAAAAATAGCACTTTCCTGATGCAACAATCTGCAGTGAACTCTAAACAATTCTAATTTGTGCTGATTCATAAGAGGTCTCAAAACATAATATATAGAAAACTAAGATACAAAAGTAAGTGCACTGAAGTATGCACTGAGGGTCTGCCAGTCCCATTGCAATTATGAATTAATGTGTCATCTTTATTTTTATGTACTCTGCCTTTTGTAGAAAGTATAACACGGTGAATGCCTGGTTAAATAAAACATAACATTACTTTTTTACACACTAAATCATGTTTGAGCTTTTTTACATAGAGACACTCCAGCAGGGGCTCAGTATGCATTGACATTTTATGCACCACTAATGTCAAAAATCACATTTTTTCAATAACATAACTCATCTAAGGTTTTCAAACCATAAATTAGTGGAGTGGCATGAAAATCATATTTAGGATTGGTCCTGAAGACAAGCTAAGACAGATGTTGGAGTAAAGAACAGGAGTGATAAAACTATGATTTTCTGAATATATCACTTTAGCAAATCTAGGAAATGTGTGGATTGCCAAACCACAAACCTTTTTTGGTATACAATTTTCCTAGTTTTGTGGTTTCAGCTCTTATAATGTTAATTCATTTTCATCTTGACCATGGTGTTTTTTCAAAATATTTTGGAACTCAAAGGTCCTAAAATTCTAATATTTTTTCTCTCATATTTTATGAAAGGATTTTTGAACTAGTAGATTTTCATACAGACTAGAAATTGAAATTCTATATTTTGGTCACTGCTGTTGCTGCCAGCATCATCATTATTATTTGCTCTACAGTAAAATTTGAAACTTGGTATAATCTGAGACATCTGGTAAACTCAGCACTGCAAGGTACAAGGGAAAAATACAAATATGTTGCCATTAAACGTTTAATAGCAAAATATAAATATGATCCTTTAAACATAAGTTCTATAATTATCTGCAGCTATCTTGCCAATGATCAGTTGTGTAGTTTTTTTCCCGCGACACTTTCACAAATATAGAGACACAGAATTATTAAGATTGGAAAAGATCTCTGAGGTTATTGAGTCTAATCTTTGACTGAACACTTTTGACTGAACGTTAAATGCCACATCCAGTCATTACTTGAACACCTTCAGGGATGGTGAATCAAACACTTCCCTGGACAGTCTGTTCCAATACTGAATGTCCTGTTCAGTGAAGACATTCATCCTGATGTGCAGCCTGGACATCCCCTAGTGCTGCTTGAGGCCATTTCCTCTTGCCCTGTTGCTGGTTGCCTGGGAGGAGAGACAGACTCTCACCTGGCTGCATCCTCCTTTCAGGCAGTTGTAGAGAGGGTTAAAGCCCCTCCTGAGCCTCCTTTTCTCCAGGCACTCCTCACAGGACTCTCAAATCTTCATTGCCCTTCTCTGGACATGCTCCAGCACTTCCATGTATTTTTTGCAGTTAAGGGCCCAGACCCAGACATGATACTAGAAGTGTGGACTCAGCAATGCTAAATAGAGGTGTCATGTAAAGAAGATTTTCAGTTTTACTCTGTGTGGGATATTATTCTTGATACAGTACTTTGGGTTCCACCAAATATTAAATCTCAATGAAATGGCATGACAGTTTTAACAAAGAAGAAGAGCTTCATATGAGTGAGTGTCTGAAACAGAAAAACAAAACAAATCCCTAGAGCTACTGCTTCACAGATTCACGAAGATATTTGACACCTCTCCTCCCTTCCCCCTCCCTCCTGTTTTGAACAACATTCATCTGTGCACAGCCTTGGAAAAACTTGAGACTCAACAGAGTTCAGCAGCAGAGAAGGTCTGCTGGGATTCAAAAGGTGACATTTTCTGGGACATTAAAGAGCCACTAATGTGTGCTGTAAGACTATCAGACACTTCCCTAAAGATTCATTGAGCAAGTACAGTTAACCATGTGGAAAAGCACTGAATTACTCTGACTTTTGTAATTCCCATTTTTTTGTGCCATGTGCAGTGTCAAGTCCTGTGGGAGCAGTCCTGCTCCCTTCAGCCTAAGCTGTCACTGCTCTCTGTATGCTTTATGTCACCAACCAGATTCCCTTAAACAAGACACCAAGAAGGTTAAAGCTGAATCCAAACTAAGAGAGTAACTGAGGAAATAAATCTTCTAAATGAATGAACGTTTGCCAATATCTGATTTATACAAATCTACTCCAAATCTTTGAAGTCCTTTTCTTTGCCTCTGGGAAATGTGGCTCATTTGCAAGTTCATTTGCTTTTGGTATGGAAATATATGAATTTCCATGTAGCAATTAGGTCAAGAAAAGGCATAACTTGTGACTAACCTGATAAAACCCAAAGTGTCAAAAACCAGCAGTCACAGACTACCAAATGATAAAGTATAATGACAATCAAACCTTTTCAAAGAGTAAGCCCAAAATGAGAATTACAGCTTTTTCAGTATCAGGTGGATCAAACCTGTTTGTTTGTGAAAACCTCATTTACAAATACAAAAAAAGTGGAGTTTTTGTGTGTTTCCCAATTATTTCAATTGTGTCTGTGAATCTAACTGTGTAAAAAAGGAAATACATTAAATATTTTAGCATTTCTCCATTACATTTCAGCATGAATCAATTGGAAATACATTAATTATTTGTTCTAACACTGTAACTGAAGTCTCAGATTACTATGGGAAAAGCTCACATTTCATTTTTTTCCTGATTCATTTATTGTCAAAAAAATGTTTTCAGGAGGAAAAAAACCTGAAAATTTTATTCTTAATCTATGGGGAAAGAAAAATAAAATCAAATTCTGCCCTAAAATCTTATTACTTTAAGAAAATATTGTCATTTTTAATGCTTTGAATTTATATTTAATATAGCAGTTATCAAGTTTTGTGCTTGCTGAAGCCCACACAAGCTTTTCTACATTTTCTTCTTTTCTACAGTTCTGCACATGCATATACCTGTCAATTTTCCAAGACATTTATGCTATTCTGTTGATACTTATACAATGTTATTGGAAAAACAATATAGGAAAGTGATGGGACTGCAGTGGTGCATTAAACAAGCTGTCACTGGCAGTGACACAAATGATGCACAGGATGAACTTTTAAGTTGGATTCTGTGAGATTTTCTTTCCAGTATGGAATATATGACATGTGAAAGAGTAAACAGATGACATACAAGGAAACATCCAGTCTAGGAAACAAAGAGCCAGGGCCTTTCAACTCTGCCTTAGTTCTCAAGTTTCCAACTAACCAGGCTGGATTGTCACACATCTGGTAGAGCACTAATTTGTGTGATCAGCAAGTTTTTGCAGTAAGGCTGCTTCTGAATATAAAGAGCACATAAGCACTAGCACTACTATAAACTCTGTGTTCTCCAAATGTATCTTTCTTTTTTTTCTTAGTTTTGGTTTTGTCATTTGTTTGGTTGTTTTGTTTTTTGATGTAATTTTTTTTTTTGGGGGGGGGGTTGTTTGTTTTGTTTTTATTCCACAGATTATAGACTTTCCACATAATATATTTTCTCCTGTATGGATTTGTGTGACTAACATATGATCAAATCTTTCTTAGACACTGATAGGTTATCTAACAGAAAGGCAGCTCTCACAGAGCCTGGTGAGAATCAGAAAAAAAAACATTGATTGGTGCAGGAATCGGTGAAACTCAGAGTATCAAAGGAGACCTATTGTCCCTATTGTAAAATCCACCAAGATGCATCAATGGGATAAACTGAAGTCAGAAGGACACACAAATAATAACTCTCTCCAACTCTAGGCAAGGATAGATCTTGCATGTGTTTATTTTTGTGTATTTCCGCACTCTTCCCTCCTGCTTCCTGTAGGGACTCTCAGAACATGTCTCCACATAACACTTTAATGTCACTTATTAATCCAGTGATGGTGTAAACTAAATCTTAATATTTATGTGGTTATTAGTTTTGCCCCTTATCAATATAACGTCTTATTGATAGCAGAAAGAAAATAATTGGCTCCCAAATTATAAGTGGTAATGCTGAATTAATAACTAGATTTGAAAATTGCAGATAATTGGTGATTCCTTTTAATGAAAAGATTTTAATGCTCAACATATACGAAGATCATGACATCTAAATAATAGAAATGTGGAACTGAGAATGTAATTCCTATTTTTTCTTTTCGGAAATTTTATGTACTAAACCCCATACATATTTCTTTTGCTGACCAGATTAAAAGGAAGATATATACATGTATGTCAGTAAGTATTAAGAAAAAATCAGGTAATGTTAGTTATGTAAATATTTTTAGGGTTTTTGTTGGGAGTTTTTTCCAACATAGCTCTTTTAAAAAGTGCTTTCAAATAGTGCCTTATGCAGTTCTAAATATAAAGTCTAATTTCTCACACAGATAGGCTTTAAATTGTAAACCAAAGTCTAAAATCAAAATTAGCATCATTCTTATTAAAGTACAATTCCAGGGCTTTATCAGTGCATTTCCTTTTGTGTAGCCCTAGACTTCTTCCTGCATGGGACTGGTGAATTCCTTTCCCTTGGCTTTCCTGGTGAGGCTGACAAGAAAGGTACCAATTAGTCCCTTTCCAATATTCATACAACAAGCGCTATAGTTTGACTGGTAGTGACAGCCTAATATGCCCTCATGAGACAGAAATTTTTTGTTACTCTTTATACACAAAAAATCTGTGACTGTTTCAGGGAGCACAAGAATACCTTATCCATATTTCCCAAAGTTTCAGATGTACCATGTAATTTGAAGGAGTTTTGGAACAGGAGGGCAGCTCTTGCTTTCCACTCCTTGCTTGTTTTGTCACAATGACATTGTTGTGGGCAAGATGAATGATACAATATGATCAAGGACATAGTAGTATTTTCAGATGTTCCAAGGGGTTTTGCATACTGACAGAATGAGCAAGAATCCTTTAACAGACAACAGGAAAGAGCTAACAACAGTTTGTTTAAGCAGGCATGGACAGTAATGTGTGCATTTGGAAGAATGTCTCTAGTGAGAGAGATATTCGGGCTGTTTTCAGTGCTTTGTAGTCCTGTCTTAAACAGTGCAGTTGTATGAAATATGCCCTAACCAGAGCTTCCTTGGAAAAATACATACCTAAATGCAACTGATTTGGTGGTTTAAAGGCACTTTTAATTCGAATTTCATCCTAGAAACCACCCTCAAACTATAAGAAACAAAGCCAAAACACAGAATCTTCAAGTTACATATTTTTCTTTTCACAAGGATTTTCCTTTGTAAGAACTCTATGCTGCATAAAATTTTACTGTTTCACAGGCATTTTATTTTATAACTTTATTCACCTGCCTCAGACTGCTGAAACTGAGACTTCATCTTGGAATCTATTGCCCTGCTATTATAGATTATTGATTGTCTGCCTGACGTGTTAATACTGAAGCAAAAAATTCTAACTGAGTCCTTTTGTCCTTTTTGTTACTGTCCTCCTTTCTATCCATCAAGGGGCTTATCCTGTGATTCCCCATGCAGGATTTTTAAGAAACTTTGCTATCATTTGTTTCAAGTACAAGACAATATTCTTGGTACATGGGAAAGCAAAGCAGTTGTAAAAGGTGTTATAGAAGTGTCTGTATTTCAATGATGTATCTGTTGTCTTCTCTGTGAGGCAAAAGCTTAAACTTTAAGAAGAAGTAATGATTTTACCCACATTTTGTTCTGACAAAATAATGTTGTCTTAAAACAATTCCAGTCTTTAATCAGAAATATTTGTTAATAATAAATGGTGGTAGTTGGATTTTGCCATTTTAGATAACAAGCATCAGCTAATTCTAAGAAAAAATATATCCCATAAAACAAGAAATATACGCATGAAAATGAAACCTCTATGTGTTAGTATGTGTGTAAATGTTACAAAGTGAGAACAAGTGGGTTTAGAAACACGAAAGAGATGTGTTTTATCATGAGCAGGGTAGGAAAATAACATTCTTTATTTGATATCTAGTATAACACAAATTAAAGCTTGCACATTAAACTGAACAGAGAAAGGAAAACAAACACATATGCCAAATAAGATTTCTTCCATGTCCTTAGACCAAACCACTGATTAGATATCTCACCCTCCCAAGCAAGCCATGCTCTGTTTGAATTGCACTCTATAGCAACATCTGCCATGCAGTAAGAAAAAGGACTTGATTACCTATCTCAGGAACCTTGCTTCAGTTCACTGCTGTCAGCTTCAGGTCTGAAGCAGGAACAAGACAATACTAACCATGCAGGAAAGTTAAACAGGAAAAAAAATTATTGGGGCAATGGAGAAGAAGGGTTACTTTAAACACATGAAACCTAAGAAATCCTTCTAAATGAGGTGATGAGTGCATTCATGAAGAGTACATGAAGAAAACTACGTAGTTGTTATATGTACTTAATCTTATATATTGTAGATATGAGCATAAATGGTCAAGGGCTAGTGAGAGTGGAAGACCCAAATTTTCATAGTTGTTTGACCAACAAGTTGCTTCTTTTCATGGCAGGAGGTGCAAAAACACTAAGTAAGGTGCAGATGGCCCTTAAGTCTGTATTTTCTGCCTTTACTTGACCTGCTTGAAAATAATGGAGTGGGTTCATAAAAAAAGACAGATTTTAAGTCATTGAAAAAAAATAATAGCTGTAGTACTTGGCATCATTTACAGTTATGGTCACAGTTAACACCTGTGTTGCTTACCAACATGTTTACATTCTTTACCACCAGGAAAATGCACTTTCAAGACCAGGGCAATAAAATATACTAAAAGAATTTCCCACCTAAAGCATATAAGCAAGAATTTAGATTGTCAGCTTCTAGGCATTTTGGAAATATTATTTCTTATTAAATGAGATATAACACTGAGGGTGGTTTTATAGCTAAAAAGCCTTGCAAATATCTAAATCCAGGAAAATCTTGGGTAATCTGCTGTGGTGAAATAAAGTTCTTTAACTCCTTGTAGGTAATACTGTATTTTTGGTCAGAGGTCAAAAGGAATGTCTGTTTAACATCTCAAATCTTGATCAACTCTATGTTAGGAGAAATGTGGTAACAAAGTGTTGGGATATGGGAAGTGGTGTGACCACAGCTTGAAAGATGTAGAAAGCAACATTCAGTGTCCCAGGACTTGTGAATTAAGTCCAGATGTTATGTGTACAGTACTACAAATTTTTTCAATATCTGAAAGGCAACTTTTATTTGGTTTCTCATTACTAAAAGTGGGACTTACTAATTCAGCTGAACTTTGAAATATTTTATCTATAGAGGTTATATTGTATTTCTATATCAAACACATTTAGGTTACGAATTTTGTGTCACAAGTATTGGAAATTATGCTTTGAAAGAATTTAAGAGACAGTTGAATGCTTGATGTGTCCATTGCTCATTTTGCAGCTCAAATGGGAACAAAAAAATTATTTTAAATCACAAATATGAACTCTGATGCCTATAATTTGAGATTGCATAGCTGCTAGCAGCTGAAATTCTGTTCCATTATCAGCAACTCAGTATTCCTACTGAACAGAAGAAATGGGTCTTACTTTAAAGGCTTTAATATTGTAGATTTTATTGTCAACTCACACACACACACACACAATAAACAAAACAAAAGTGGAGTAAGACAAAACAAACTGACAGAAAATCCACTTGACAGCTGGATATTTCATTGAGCAGCTCGGAGTTTTGGAGATCCTGAAGTGACACAAAAGCTAGAGTTTTATGGAAATTAACTTAACAATCATTCCAAATATCATCTATGTCATGATAGAGGGTGGAAAATCTCGACTGTGTGAAGGTTGCAAATGAAGCAGCCAGGAAAGGAAGAATAACGAGGGTTGAAAAGAGGTGAAATGGGGTGATAAATAAGATACATATATTCAGCAGAATGGACCCCCAAAGCGTACTGGCCCCACCATCATGGTGAAACTGGCACAGGCTGCCCAGAGAGGTGGTGGGTGTCTGATCCCTGGCACTCAGGGTCAGCTTGGACAGTGCTCTGAGCAACCTGAATGTGTCCATGCTTATTACAGGAGTATTGGACTAGATGACCATAGTCCCTTTCAACCTAAACTATTCTATGATTCTGTGATTTAACCTGTAGTTTAAGAGTAATACTAAATAAAAGTCAAAAGAAATGAAGACAGTAGTATCCCACAATGACTTTGTAGGACCACGCTTCCTCTATCTTTTTGTACTTCTCAAAGAGAGGAATCTTAGAGACTGGTTTATATTGGATTGATGGGATGCATGAGACAAGTATCTGTGACAGACATCAGGGCAGTATTTTAATAATCTTTTTTACTTGATAGCAGAAAGAGATTGAGTAGAATTTTTCAGTAACAGAAAAGTATATATTAAGAGATTAAAAAAAATAAAATAAAAGAGGGGGAAGTGGAGACCAAGTGATTTAAAAAATAAGAAAAAATATTGTTACTTAAAACATTTTACCAAACTGAACTTTAGCTACAAGGTTGTATTAATGATATGTGTGTGGGGGACTAAACAAAATATGATTATGTTATAGGCTTTTCACTCCATGGATAAACATTTTTTGTATTTGCAGGTCAAATTTTTGAGACAGGAGTTTAAAACTTCATATTTCTTTGTCTGCGGATAACGAGCACAAAGTGACATTTTAGAAAAAGCGAAAATTTTTGGGAGAATAAAAAAAAATCTAGAAAACCTCCCTGACTATGAGAAATTTACATTTAACTATCAATATGATTATTTAACTGTGCAATAATTTCTTTATAGTCAAAATTACTTGTTAAAGTTACATTCACTTATCTGCTCAATTTAAGAGATCATGGTTTTCTATTAGAAACATTATTGTTTGCAGTATTTGTATTTTTTATTTCATAATGATTTTATTATTTATATTCTATTAAGAACAAGAAGTTTTCCCCAAAATCAGAGTCAAGAACATGGGTTCCTAGGGTTTGGATATTCATTAAATCTTTGCTTCATACCCTATTGAACTTAGAGCTTAAATTTTATGAGTAATATTCCTGTGTCAAAAGTTATATCCTTGAACTGAAGATAAGCATATTTTTGAAGACCATACAAATAAAATATTGCATAGGTGACAATTTACAGTCAGTTTGAATTTGAATTCAGTGCCTTCAAACTAAAATCTTCTTCCTCTTAAGGGCTTAGAATAATTCCAAATTTGTTGATAGCACCATAAATACACAATAAATATCCATATTTTCCCAGCATATGGAAAAGGCCACGTAGCTCAAAATTATTTTCTGTTTAGATCACCTGAGAACTTTGAATAGAAATGTAAGTAAACAAAAAACAGATTAAACAGCACTTGAGATATGTTCCCATTCATGGAATTTAATCTGTCTAGCCTGATAGTCACCCAGGCTCCTTTTATAGCAAATAGAGAGAAAACCAGAAATGAATCTCAAAAGTGAAATTCATTCAAGCCTAAAGGATGGGTTAAGTTATCTTGAACAGACTCCCAACACAGACCAAAGTAATTGCCGCTTGGAAACACTTTTAGTTTAGCAGAAAAGGTATTTGATGTGCTTGGTTTAGAACAGAAACGTATTTGAAGATTTTCATTTTAAATCCACTTTTAGACAGTTTCTGATGAGAATCCACTGCTACACATTCTAACTGTACTTCAGTTATTGCTATAAATAATTGATTTGGAATACATTAGTAAGTATATTTGCCCTCTCTCTTTAAACTTGACTTAGTAATTATTGCTCTTTTTTTTCTCCCAAAGAAGGATTTCCATGAAATTTATCTTTTTTTCTATTTTAATTAAAATTTGAATAATAATGTTTATATTTCTCTAAGGTCTTGATCCGTCAGTTAAAACAAAATTTGACTATGTTTTGTAAAGAAAAATACGTAAAATTATTTAGATGTGTTTTCTGATGTTTATTGTTAATAACAAAATAAGATCTATAATTTCTAATACTATCAGAACTGTACAAACTTGACATTAGAGAACCCCAAGAAATCATTTCTTTTCAATACATAGATTACGGGAACAGATAGTTTTATTTAGTAAACCTCTCAAATTCCATTTCAATAAATTCATTTTCTAATTTCTGTTTCTATGAGAAACTGTGCATTCTTAACTTCAAAAATAATTATTTGACTCTTAATATCTACAATGTGGGTTATTTCTTCAAAAATAAAGCAAATTAAAGCACTCTGATTGGACATTTTCAATTTCTTACTATGACATTGAACCACAAAGCCCAATATGTAATGAGCTAGGTGATGCATTTGAGATTATTTTCTAGTCTTTCCCCAAAGAGGTTGCTGGATCCATTTGGTGTAGCAGCATAAAATATAAATGAAGTCATTTATGAACTGTCGTAACTCAAATCCTGTTCTGGGCCAGTACTGAAAATGAGACCTAGTCTCATGTTTTCCTCATATTGGGGAACATAAATAACATTGTTTTCTAGCACATGGGCAAAATATTACTAAATTCAAAAGAAAAAATAAAGGAGAAAAAAATATTGAGCTATTTGTAATGGTTATATTAAAATACAAAATCATCCTGAATGTCTTTCCTCTCAAACAGCCTATGGCTGTTTACAATAACTACATGATATGAAAGCAAAAATTATGCTCTCTTGGAGAAAATAGTCTGAACTTAGGTTAGATAAATCATGAATGCTACAGAGTGTAGATACCAAATTTTGTTCAGAGGGATTTATACTGAGATGCAGAAAAGTGAAATGAGGTTTTTAAAGACCTTGTTTTTAACGAGGTCTTTAAAAAGTAGAAATGCAGAATCATGACATAACTTTTTATTTTGATCTTATTTTTATGAGACATTCCAGCAAAAACCGTATTTGAAGAATTAGAAGAGGTTACAAATTCAGAAATCCTCTTGGCATTCAGAGTTCAACTAAGAATTATATTTAATACAGTAGTTCTTGTTTGAATTTGTGTTGACAATACTATCTGCCTCTCAATGCACTTGTACTGCAAGATAAAATCATCCTTTGTTTTGGTTTTTTCCCTGTATTTTTATTTACATTCACCTTACATTTGCAGAGTCTTCGACATTTCACAGTTTACTTACTATTAGTCTGATAGCTTAAAATGATAGTTTCAATAAAATTACCATTGCAATCCAAAAAATCAAAACGTCTTATATTTAGTTGGAGAGATATATAGATATCTGTGAACATCATTTTACAGGGCCAATGGGAATGGAAAGGAGTTTCTAAATAATGGAATACTGGTCCAGACCAGACCTTTGGAAATCATCCAGTCCACTGTGTCAGAGGAGGACTGTCTGCTAAGTCAAACATATGAAAATAGATTGGGTCTTTCCAGTAAAGTTGTGAAGATCTCCAAGCATGGACACTCCCCAGCCTCTCTGAACAGCCTTTGCCAGTGTGTTACCACTCTTACGAGGAAGAAATATTCTGGTTTTCTTTTATGTAACCTGAATTTCCTTTATTGCATTATGTGGTCATTGTTTTTTGTGTTTTTGATGTAGATCATCAAATAAAGTCTTTTCTTTATCAATTTAGTCAAGCAAAAACAGACATTAGGTCTCCACTTAATCTGTTCTTCAGCCTGGACAAATTTTGTGTTTACAACAGGTGCTCCGACCCCTTAAACATCTTGATGGCCTTCCACTGACTTGTTCTAGTCCGTCAATGTCTGACTTGTAGTGACAACCCTAAAATTTTATATGATGCTCTAAATTTGGTCTCTAAGTGTCAAAGAAGAAGAAATAAACACTCCTTTTGACCTGCTGACTACACTCTTGAGGTTAGCCTTCACTGGTGCAAGGGTACATTGCTGATCTACGCACAATTTTTGTCTACTGAGACCGCTATGTCCTTTATGCAAAACTACTTTCCAGCCAGTCAGCCCAAGCACGCGCTGTTGCATGGAGTAACTCTGCCTCTGGTGAAGTTATGCATTTGTTTTTGCTGAGCTGTGTGAGCTCATCCTAATGTCATCCATGAAACTGCTGAGGATGCAGTCTATCCTACTGTCCAAGTTGCTAATGATGATTTTAAATAATATTGATGCCACCATAGTCCCCATGAGAAATGTCCTCATTACTGGATACCTGTCCAAACTTGAACATTTAACCTCTACCATTAGCTGAATCATACTGACATTTCCCCCCACAACTGACAGTCCAACCACACAGATCATATGACTTCAGTGTAAGCACTACTGTGTCTCTGTCACGTGAAAAGGGGAGATTTTGCCTATTCCCAGTGTGGGGAGATTTCCTCAACCCTTAGTGTTTGATCTTTGGTCAGCACAAGTCTTGGCTTTCTGGGGGATTGACAATCTGCCAGAGTCCTGTCAGGAGGACCCTTCACTGAGCAGTCCTGCTGCCTCGGAGGGTGGTTGCCCTTAGTCAGGGGCCTGCATCAACAGCGTAAACGAGACCCCTCAGTGGGTCTTGCACTTCATTTGATAATGTTACCCACTGCCACTGACTGCCAGCACTTATGAAGGACTAACTCCAATAATTAACAGAATAACACTCTATAAATACAAAACTGTGACAGGTTAAGGTTATAGGGTTGTCAATGATAGTATCAGAAGTGTGGCTCATCTCCAGCAGGGATCCATATGGAGAAGACAGTTTCAGCCTGCTGACTGATGCCAGAAGTTACAATGGAGTCCTCCCTATCTTCTCCCTGTTCTCTACCAATTGATATACTATTTCTCTATGCTTAGGTGGAGCATGAGTGACTTTACTCATAAACACCTTCGTCACTGATTAGTATAAAATTCTTTCATTTCATTTTTAAAGATACAGTGAAAAAATACAAAGCACATGTCCAGTGAGGGGTGGGCATACCCTGGGGGCGGGTAAATTTGGGGTAGAGATGTGTGTTAATATTAACTATTATAACTATTATAATTAGGCTAGAATGAACCAAGTTCGTCCAAGGAGAGTGATTTGTTTACCACAGCTGTTGGCTCAGCAACAGGATCTCCTGTCTCCCTTGGCTGACAGGTGTAACACAGTTTCTCAGCTGCAAAGTGCCATCGAGTTCCCCTCCCTGCAAGGATTTCAACAGAACCTGGCCGAGGAGTTTCCACTCTTCTCCACCCTCTGTTCCATTTCTCTTAGCAGGTGGTACAGGTGGAGATTGTTGCTATGGGGAATCACTGTTTTCAGGAATAGTTTTCAAGCATGCCAACTGCCTTCCATCCAGGATGTAGCAGCTGCATTTTACTCTATAATTTTACTCTATAATTTCCATACCGTTATGAATTCTGATAGGATATGAATATAAGAACATAACCTCTTAGTTTCCTCTAATTTTATCCTCCAGCTATTTTTCCACACAGTCCCCAGCCATGTTTCCACAGTTTCTTAATCAGTAGTCTTTCAAATATAATTTCTTATCCATAACGACTCACAGAGGAGGAAGTTTAGTTTTTTTATCTGAAGGGAATATTTGATCAGTCATTGAATGAATTAAAACACATCTTTGCTGTAATGCAATCCCTTGAATATGTGATACAAGAAAGGCAGAACTGTTTAACATGTGATAGAAATAGAAGACTATTACTTTCTCTGTCTATTCATTTGGCTTTCAAAAGAAAATACATGAGGCATACTTAAAGCAAATGGGGCACCATGATTAATAAGGACATCACACAGAGACACATAAAACTGCCCCATCTCCTTCATCTGTTCTTTTGGTGCAGTGATTAACCTTTGAGTTTATGAGTATTTTTCCACTTGTCTCAGATAAAATATTTTATGACTTCTTACCTCCCAGGCAACTTGGATTAAACTTATCAGGACTGGGAGGATAGTGGCCCATAATGACTGTTCCCTCAGAAATCATATCTACCTCCTTACCACATTATCAGATCATTTTTTGTGCAAAAACAGATGGAAACATCAAGATGAGAGACAAGACAACTTGTTAAGGTCACATTCCACCTTCCTATACATCATTCACGCTTAATTGATCCCCAACCCTTCATGAGATAAATTGCCATATATTATGAGAGCTGAGAATATGAAAAGATCATTTTCTTTTCCCCATTAATTCTCATTTAGAAAGGATTTTTTCTTTGCTAAAGTTGCTTTGACAGTCTGCTTGCTAATGACTTATCACTGCCCATCAACAAAGAAATAAGGCAGAAGCAAGAAGACTTGTCTTTTGATGCAAGTATTTCTCTCTGATGAAGTATTTTGCATATTCTGCTCTGTGTCAGAAAAAAAAAAATATAAAAGTAACAAACAAAACAAAACACGAACAACATTACCCCCAAAATCACCAGAGAAACCAAAGAGACTCAAAATAAGCAACAGGACAGAACCCAGAAGATTGTGCAGGTGAGCAGTTTAAAATATACTTACAATATATCTCATCATTGTTTTAGGAAAGCTGCTTAGCTTCCCCCTCACACCTACCTGACACCTCCCTTTCTACACTCTACAAAGATGAATTCAATCATTTTGATACATGTCTCCCAAACAGGGTGGATGAAAAATTGAGAATCAAACCTGAACTTGCTCTAGACCCACCCAATCATTTAGGGACATTTGAGGAACATCAAACATCAGGGAGCATCAGAGACAACAACAATACAAGCTGTGAACATTGTTATCATTGTTGCAGCTTTCTGACTTTTCTGAATATGGTTTTTCTTCTAATTCCAAACAAATATATTGTTTTGGAGTTCCTATCTATAAAGCTGTAATACACTGATAAAGGAATAGCCATATCCAGGTGGAATGCTAGACTCAGTGTGCACACAGGACTGCAAAGTTATCTTCAAGGATCTTAAAGCCTACATTTCCTCTAGCTGCAACACTCAAAACTTTAATGTTAACCCAAAAATTTCAGGTAGCAGCCTGGACAGAGAATATCTTATTTGTAACCCATACTAGCACAATAAAACTGCATTCTTGGAGGTGGAAAACTAGTGCCTGGAAGTGAATCACCCATCCTACTGCTCTTCTGCTCGAGCTATAAGAAAATAAATGGATAGAAATCTCTGCTGGCTTTGTAGTGCTTCAGTTTACATAAAACAGAGAAAAGCACTGAAAGTGCTCCTTTCCTTTATAATATTGTCAGGTTCTATTTGATAGGAATAATGAGTATGTGAAATTTGAAAATGTTCCCTCATATGAATGGCCCTGCATCTCAATTTGCCATCAGCTATGTTTTGAATTTTTGGGCCTTGAACTGTCATTTCAAACCATCCTTGTGTTTTCAACTCATGCATTAAAAATTGCATCACTACCTAAGTATATACCAAAGAATACACATAAGGATTACTCTCTATATTGTGCATTTCCGCTATTGGAACAGAAACCAGATGTTCCTAGGTGGGGTAATTTGGAAGTAGAATGAAGTGGAGACAAGGATCTTTTTTGGTAACTGTTACTAACACCTGCTTCATTTCCTTCAGCAGTCTCAGGACTCTTTCATGTGCAATAAAAAGAAGTGGAGAGGACAAGGAAGAAAATCAGGGTCTCTGTTTGCTCTATCGATTTTAGAGAGCAGCTTCACATATCAGTTTGCTGTGGAGAGAAGTATCATCTTTGTACTTCTGTTTCTGGCAGAAATATAAAGCATAAGCTGTGAAAGCCTTCTTGTATTTTCCCCAGAGCACAGCCATTTAGATGTAACCTCTTACAGCTTCATTGCAAGACACTTCATGCAGAGGAACTGTCAGGTCAGAAGAGAAGAAAAAAATGAAACAGATGAATTTGCTTTGCAGTTTCTTGGTGGGAGAGCTCTGCTGAAATGCTAGTCCAGCCCTACTGGTCTCCGCAGCAACAGATGGCAGACAACATTCCTTGTGTTTACATCCCATTTGGTAAATCACAGGTCACATCTGGTCTGGCCTCTGTTCTTTCTGAACAGATGGAAGTGCACATTCGTTATCGATTGCGACAAGGAAGTGGGGACATGATAGGGAGGAGTGTACGTGGTGGGGGGAAGGACAGTGAGAAGGAGTTAGACATAGAAAAGGCCTACTGAAAGAAGGTTTAATAAAGGAGAGAAGAATTTCAAAAGTCCAGAACCAACAAGTAACACAACTGGTGACAAGTAAATGTGGCAAAGCAGCAATATATACATAAATGGCCAATAGAAATTATTTCAAGATGTAACGTGGTAGAGATTTTTTTATGTGGTCTCCTGCCCAAGGCTACTAAATGAGAAATTAAAAACCTGTTTTCAGGCATAATCTCTTTCCACACAAGGTATAAAATAAAAATCAGAAAACACACAGAGAAATGCTCTAAGACACTGTCAATCATAAACTGTGTTTTAGGCTGAGAAAAAAAAAAATCTCTTTTTGTAACTCCCTTGTCATCTCATACATAAAGATATCAAAACTTCTTAGATATTCTCAATTTTCTACTGAAACTGTGCTATTTCTGATTTTATTATCTTTTAACTTGTCTATTAAAGTGTATGAATTTTTCAACTTTTATTGCTACTTTTAAGCAAGCACAACTACATGTAAAATTAAATCATTTTAATGATTTTAAGCAGATATTTTAATTATAATTTTAACCTTTAATTTGAATTTTAAATTAAAAAATCTCAAAATTATATTTGACTTTCAAAAATTATAAATAATATAAAGCTTGAAAGTAAATTTGTTATCATAGCCTCAAAAGCACACAGAATAAACCTTTATAAATACAGAAAATTAGTGTTAGTAGGTAAATGTACTCATGAAGCACAGAATTTGTAAATGTGCACACAAAATACAGGTACTATTGACCCTTAGTCTAGGTGCAAACATATTCGACTTTTTCCACATACTACTATGCTAAAATAAACATTTTTTTTGGTGTCAAGAAGCAACATAGGCATGAATAACCTGGCACAAAACATTGTTATTCAGACATTCCAACTCTCTAATCTGTGTATGAAGAGCTCTGTGTCCTTGCTGATTTACACATTTATACAGTCTTAAGTTATATTTTGACAAGTGTCATTAATTGATCACACTATCTAATACTACTACCAGCAATATAACCATATTGTAAATAAACTCTTCAAGATTTTTCCCATTTGGCCATTCATGTGTTTCTGTTTTCCTTCAGCTCAAATAAAGCATGATTCAGGGTAGTTTTATGAAGGATAAGACCATTAGCCACGTGGAAAAGGCTAAAAACGTTTCAAACTAGACTAGGCTACCACAGAACACATATACAAGCTGACTTTCTTTTTCTCTTTCTTTTTGTTTCATGCCAATGTGAAGTTCAGCATGGATATTTCATATAAACTTCATCTTAGCAGCTATTCCAAAGGAAAGACTTTTTCTAGGCATATGACACATATTTAACATATACTGTTTGTATCATCCTAGTATTTTCTGTTCTTGCACAAAGCCTCAAAGAGATGGAAAGTTTATTTTTGTTGTCAGAGTGTTCTGCTGAGAGTAAACACTTTTGTATGCTTATATAAAATCAGAAATAAGCTTAAATGCCTTTCAAGATAACATTTTAGTTGATATGATCAAAGATTCTTAGTTCAGTTTGTGTTGCTCCTTAGAAATATTGTAATGTTCTGGTTTGAACATAGCTATCTACCTGACCTTTTCTAAACAGAATTATTGTTTTTAAATTGTTTCATAAATCCATATTATCAAGAGCTGGTGGAGTATCTAATTTATCAAAAAATTAAAAGTTTTCATTTTGAGCACAGAAGAATTCTCTCCTTCTGTTTGAGCTAAAAAAGAAAATACATAATGACACGTTTGAAGGTCTCCATTGCTGCAGGTGTAGTTAAAATGCATAAACCATTCACATGTCAAGAACTACCCTTACATATTACAATAGACTTGAGGTGCCACTAATCCAAATTTGCACTATTTAATTCCTAGAAAATTCAATCTGCAAAAAATTTAATTATTATTTCTGTTTTCTTTTTAGAAAGTGATAGTTCAGATAATTCAGATATGCTTTATGGCTTCTTAATTGCAGATAAATTGATATTTTTTTCTCACTACAACCTTTTAACTTTTTAAAATGTTCCCTACTCTTTAAAAAAAAATTACTCTTTATAAAACATCATTCATAAAAGTTTTAAAATAGAATTGACTGTTTGCTTCTGTCTTAATCATATGTTACTTGTTTTTCCCATCTCTATCATATTAAATAATTTTTTTTCTTTCCTATAATTCATCATTATTCCTACTGTTACAGGAGATTGCATAAGGAGTAAATCCTGCAATTTTCATTTTATTGTGAGATTTCTCACGTTAGTGTCTAAATTTTGTTCCCTTCTTGCATGCTGATGATAGAATGCAAGATGATCCAAACAAACTGCAATCAAGTCTTAGTAGTACGTGACATTGATTCTATAATATTGTCATTTGAAAGTTAGTCATGGGTTCTTGTTCTTGAGAAGTAACAAATGTGGTATCCATTAAAAGCTGAAATTAATAAATTCCGTGAAAATATGTTCCTGTTTTTTCTATAATAACTGAGGGTGAGAAAACCAAAAGTGAAGGTCAACTGCTCTAGCACTGGCAATTTAGATTGTCACAGTTTTTGGGACTAGAAAAAAAAAAAAACCAGTTCCATTCCATTTACTTTATACTCATTTAAATGTATCACATAGACATGAATAGAAACATCCAGAAGGATTTTGAGTTCTGAAAATGTGTGATCTTTAGACAGAAGTGTAGTACATATACCTAGTGACTAAATGCTGCAGTGCCCAGGTATCACTTCCATATGCCATTTAATATAAATGCTCAAGGACAAGGCATAAAACAGGCTGGTCCACTGGAAGATCATATTTTGTCACCATACTGTGCTAGTAATTTTGTAAGTCCTTTTTTACTTTACAATTTTTTTGCAGGATTGTGGGAGGCAAAATCCTCTTTTTTTTTTTAATGGTGCTCTCCTAAATGATTTAAGTTAATCTATATAGGTTCTATTTCTGTAAACATATACATAGGCCATATATGAAACTGAAAATTGGCAACAGTCTCATTTACATTTGTACTTCAAATCTGTACCAGTATAATATGTAAGCTTAATATTACCTTAGATTACTTGATTAATTACCACTACTTGACTCTTTGTCACTTTAGAGACAGTAGGTCTTGGACGCGTTGAGGTAGCAAAGTCTTCATAGAGCCCATAGACCAGTTTTAGAAGACCATGAATTTGAAGCCACCTGACCTGACATCTGGTCAGCTGCCATGAAAAATGTGTCTAAACAGTAGATCCTTCTAAAACTGATCATAAGGTTGGAATGTTACAGCACCACGGTCAAGTTGTGAACTTTATTTATGGAATCATTCAATACACAGCTAATTTATAAACTAATAGGACTTTGTTTCTGTTCATAATCTTATGTATCATGTTCAGGTCAGTAAATCTGGCTTACTTAGGTTCCATTTTCTGTTTGATATACCAGAGACAGCTGTAAGTGCTCCAGGTAATCATATACTTAACCCAGGTTTACCTCACTGCATGATTCCTGATTTAAGTCACCCCTTAATTGTAAGTAATACCAAAGCCAGCTGAATCCCTTCCATGAAGCCACTGTCCAAACAACCACAACTCTTAAGCACGCATATTGAAACTTCTTAACGCAGTTCTACTCCTTCAAGTATTTATTTTTTCCTGGTTCAAAGATCTTTATTCAAAGAGATTTAATGAATTTAAAATGCCAAATTATATTGCACAGAGTACCATTTGACAACACTAGTGTACATAAACTCCTAGGAAAGGAAAATTCATACAAGTACACGCATCTTATTTATATGAAAATAGTGTAAGACAGCATATAAGGAAACATGTAAAATAAAAGTACTTAAAATAAAATTGTATTCTTCTGGACAGTAAATGGCCACATCTGTGAAGATATAACATCTTACATATAATGGAGCAGATAGACAATCAGTTAATAATTTGGGAATAAAGTTAAGGAGTGAACTATAGAACTGTACCATTCCTTTAACTTCCAAAGAATCAGATTTCCTCTTAGTGTAATGTTTTCAGAAGTGTGTCAGTTTGGGTGAGATTTAATACAGGTGTCCACATGTCAGGAAGTCATCTCAGGACCACTTGTGGTCTGGGAATATCTAAACAATACATTCAGTAGCCACTAAGAAGTGCCTTGGCTTATTCTAAACCAGCTCTCTAACGCGGGCTAAGTGAACAGCACTCCAGCTCCGTTGAATACATGGGTTGTGACAGGAGCCTAGACACTTAAATTTCCTCTAGACAGCAACAAAGTAATGCCTTAATCTGGAACTGATTTTCTTCTTTTGTGTTAACAAAAGTCTTACAGAATGCCTATGACTGTTCAACTGATTCAGACTGAAGAAATCCTGATCCTCTATGTCAACACTAATATAATTAGGGGAAAAAAGTATTTCTTTCACCCTCTTATCTAAAACAATCCCGGGATAAAATCTATGCTGTTGACGCATCCAGTAGAATTTGAGTTAGAAAAACAGAATCATTCTTGTCTTCTTTGTGGAAAGTCCAAAATTTCTATTACTCTTGGGATGAGAAGCAAGAAGGATATTAATTAATATTTAACATTCAAAAGGAAAATGCAGAAAGAAAGGATTAATCAAGCGATGAAGAAACAAAGGAAAGAGGAAAATCAATTTCTAAGAAGATTTTCAATAAAGACAAAAAAAAAGGCAGATTTTGAAAGTTGAAGAGAAAAACCCACCCTGACAAAGAACAGACTAATTCACTTCAGGTTTATTCTCGCAGTCACTTTCTAAAAAACCTCTATATGGTGAAGGATAAAAGACTTGTTCTTTTGGATAAATGTCTGAGTAAGTCACAGAGATGTCTGAAAACCTCTTAAAGCAGAGGTTTGAAGACAATTATAGGATAATTTGGGCTGGAAGGGACCTCAGAGGCTCTTTAGCTCATCTTATTGCTGAAAACAGGGTCAGCTATGAGACCAGACCAAATTCTCCAGGGATTTTTCTAGTGAGATCTTGGAAGTCTCTGAATACGGCCACTTCTTTGAGTAACTTGCTCCACTACTTGACAAAAAAAAGTCTTTCTATCACAACAGATTCCCTTTACTCTGTTGTTTCTCATCCTCCAGCCATACACCACCATTTCAGGTCAAGGGTAAAGATGTTAAAATATCCTATAAAAACACTACTGCAAAAGCACAGGTGGAGAACTAGGTTTTGTAGGCCACCCTGTCACTTCTTAATTTAAGTTCCCTCTTGACAAAAGCCCATCTCTCTGCTAAGATGATAGAATGTCAAGCAGAGAAGGCAAACTGATCTGTACAAGATTTCTGAGTGAGAGATATAGTGTATTACCTCTCTCCACTTTTATAAGCTTTCCTTCTGATGCCAAGAACAGTGAGAGTTTATTTCTTTGCATTTTACTCACTCTGCCTGTCAGGTCCAGCAGTTCCTGCCTCTCCCTACTGTTCTTAGTCTTCCAATTACAGCTTATGTTACCATATTTGCAACAAAATCCAAGATCTACATTACTGCTGATGACTGTCCTTATTTCATGTTTTTTCTGTGCTCTCTTTTCCTTATCAATGTATAAATAATACTCTCTTTTATAATTTCTCACTACCTTGTATTTCTCTGATTCCCACTGATCTCCACTCTGAAATGAATTGAGGCATTTAAAGTAGGGTATTTCCATCAGTGAACAGCAGTTTGTTTAAAAGCACTCCCCATAACTTATGAACAGGGGCTTGAGAAATAATTAAATAATTTGTAATTTTATTTCTGTTGAGAAAACTGTATAAATAAGATGCAGCTGCTGAAGAAGTCACTATCTCATTTAAAATGCTTACACAATAGCTAGCCCATTTTAGAAAAACAGTCTCATGTCCCTCAGCTGTGTGGTCTTATTCAGATTCTTGTGTATTTTTAAAATTAGGTATTTACATCTCAGAGATAGATGTTCCTTTTTCTTTTCTATGGCTAAGGCTTTCCAGGACAACAGCCTGGCCTTTCAGCCTATGGAATGCGAGCACACTGAAATACTGATTATGTTTTACCTATTAGGTGAATAAATAGTTTTGGTGTCAAAGGGTGCTAATCTGGCAGCTTTCAACAGTGGTACAGTTAGCTGAGAAAATATATGCTTATGAACAAAATAGTATTAAAGTTTTCCATGAAGGTTTGTCACCTCCTTTGAGCACTTGAAAAGAACTATGTGGTAAAACTACTTAAAATCAGATTGGGTAAACAGCTTGCATTTCAGGAAACAATTTCCCCCTGTACAACAGAACTATTGTTTCTCAGTTTTTGCGGTGGTGCTGATGTTTTTCCACAGTTTTATTGTCAGAAAATCCTCACACCAGCATCAAAATCAAACTGTAATAATTTCTTTTAATAAGAAAAATCTATCCATGTTTCCAATTCAGCTGCCTTTCATAAAATGTATGTTACAATTATTTTAAACCTAAAGCATTTTGCCTGTGTCCCTGTGGGCCTCTGTATCATTTCTGCTTTATCTTCCCACAGACACCACAACCCCTTCTATTGTAAAGCACGAAGGCTTTGTCCTGATCATGCTCATAATATGCAAACATTCCTGTTGCTAATTCTGATTTCAATTAAGTGATACAGAAGGAGGCTCCGGGGCCTCAGACAAAGGTCTCTTCAGAGCTGTCTTCAGCACGCAGACTTTTATTTCACCAAGGTATTTTATTATTTTTGCAATGGGCTCCTCTGGACCCAGTTGCTTTTCATTTCTGCCTTCCCTCCTGAAATTTTGAACAGTTCAATGAGAGTCTAGGGAAAAGAAGAAAAACAGGAGCAAAACAACACCAGATAAAAAAAGGGTAAGAAAGTTCAGCAATTCTCACATCAAGTTCTGTGTCTAGATTAGAAGCGCAGCAATCAAGTTAGAGTTATGACCATTAATAACACTCACATGACACAAGAAAAAACAATCCTACATTAAGGCATAGAGTATAATTAGATTGATAATTGGAATAGGATAGATTCTCAACCCAACTCACAGTGCCAGAAAAAGGCCTAGATGTAAGAAGCTTTAGCTTAAAATAACTGTTTCACAGTTTAACATGGACAGGACAAATACAACTATAAGCAAGTTACACAAGCATCTCTAAGTGATTAGGAGCAATGACTACTTATTTGCCATATGATATGATTATGTCAAGTGCTTGCAGTCTGCAGCTTTTAGGAAGCTTAATATTGATGAACTTAATTATCTTTGTTGTTCAGATAAATAAACTGACATCCGGAGTATGCAATAACCCCCAAAAAACTCATGGACCTCAACTATTAATCTTGGTTTTTGTTCATGGTCTCAGGATGGTTACCCTTTGTATTAACTACATTTTCTGTACTACTCAAGTACTTAACAATGATACAATGAAGGAATTAAGATTAAGATTTTTAGAAGCTTTATGATAGGAACTTTAGACTGGTTGCTTTACTCTTTGCAGAACTGGGCTGAGCATGATTAATGAAATTCCTTCTAAGGATCAGACCCCTTCGTCAAATTTCTGTTTGTGGATAAAATGACTCATCTGCACAGTAATTCTGCAGTACTTCTTTGTCATCTAGTTCTAAAAGCTAACATGCACAGTCTCACACAAAGCTGGAAGTGGAACGATTCCCCTTTCCTGTTTACAGGTAAAATGTGATTTTCATCACATACTTCAAGGCAATTTTCTTGTACATTTTTCTGAGAGTAAAATTCAATATGTATTTATAAATACTTTAAACATTTCCTGTGGGAGAATGCTAATCACAACTAAATCAAGTCTTTCCTCCCATCACCTGCTGAAAGTGGGGAAAAAAAAGTCAAGCAAAATGGAACTCCATAACTGCTGTTGGGGAGTAGTTCTTTCCCTACTATCAATAAGGGAGGTTTCCAATCACACTTTCTTACAATGTAAGAATATTTTTTTTATTTCCTTTTTTTCACCATATCTTTTCTTCTGACTTTTCCTTTTCCACCTCACATTCAAATTCTTTGGACCTTATCTCTATGGCCTGATAAGGCTCAAACTGATGGACTTTTATCTGTGTCATCCTGTTTGAAAAGACACAGTATTAGGAATTGTTAACATGTGTCAATTTTCCTGATTTTCCTGAGGAGATTAAAATCAGTTCTCTCTATTGCTGAACTTCCAATTTAACATTGCATATTTCTGTACCTTGTTGCTCTCCCATCATTGCTGGTAAACTGACTAGCATTGTAAAAATTCATGTGGCATTTATTTGAGATGAATGATGTTAAATTGTGCACATATAATTTTCAGATATAACTACAATTTTGAAAATCTGTTGCTTGTACTCACTACTATTGGCATTTCCTTTAAAGTTATTTTCTAACAGTTATAACAACCTCATCTTTATCATGCTCTCTATTCTAACTCCTTTTGTTGAATCATTTCAAAACAGAAGTTAGGAATTTTCAGGATTTTAAAGCTCTATATAGACATGCAACAAGTGAAAAAACCCTAAGAAATAATCCCAAAAAAATCTCCTCCTCCACAACTACCTTGGGAATTAAAAATATAATTATTGTCAAGAGGACAATAATTAAGGATTTTGGAATAATTAAGGATAAGGAAGAGGAGAGGATTAGGGCAATGGGGAAAGAATGAAGTAGGTTTATATGGTATACACAGGGTATAGTACTGTAACAGGCAGATTGAATATGTTACTGCTTCTATTTACATCAAAGAAAAAAAACATTCTTTGGAATGTAATTTTGCAGTATCAGGACCAGAGACACATTGGCAGGTAGGACTGTGATAAAATATGGAGTCAAATGATAAATTGTATTTACTCTGCACTTGTGACCATCTCTCCTGATCGACTCACCAATTTGTCTTGCTTAAGGCTCTTTTTGACATTAAAAGCCATAAGCAACTTCAAATACATTCCAATTTTCTTTTCTAAAGCAACATGTTATGTCCTTTCTTCCTAGAATTATCCTAACCCAAAACTTATGGCAAAAAAATTACTCTTTTACATTAAAGACAGTTTTAAGGATCAATATTTTATCACTGCTTCTGGAGAACAGGTGTGGATTCATACATACAAAGCACATAATTTCTGATTTTTTCCTAAGAATTAGACTAATCATAATTTCAGTGTGCAATATTTAGAAATCAGCCAAAATACTGTTCAAGTTTAAAAAAAACATTATATGTAGTAAAGTATATGGCCAAGCTGACAGAACATCATTTGGTGGTGTAGCGATAATGCTGCAATATATGAAAATCACATTTTGCCTTTTCTTTGCTTTGAGTGAAAAAATATTCTTCAGTTTGTTTTTCTTTCTGTGGCTCACAGACAAAAATCCTAGCTATTCATGCCACTATGTTCACAATTACGTGAATGAGTTCAAAGGAGCTTTACATTAGCTGAAAATGGAGAATTCCAGCTTCCACATCAGTCTCTGCACTTGCTTTTGGACTAATAAATTGTCATGATAATAATGTAGCTGGAAATTGTGAGCCCTCTGGAAACTGATACTGCAAAATTACATTCCAAAGAATGTTTTTTTTCTTTGATGTAAATAGAAGCAGTAACATATTCAAACAGAATCAGTGAGGACTTTTTGTTCCTTTCTGGTTTAGTTTGCTTATCTTACATAAAGTTGAGATAAACAAGATCTTGGAAAAATTTTTCAAAATCCTTTCTGAATTTGATGGGCTATTATATTAACTATACAAGAGGGAATTTTCACACAAAACACAGGCAGGTGTCCATTTCAGGCTAACTTTGTATGTAGACCACGTGAATGTTTACCAATAAGCTTTCTTTTCATAAAATAATATGTTGCCTTTTATTACTAGCTTTACACATAACATTGTAAAGCAGTGTTAATGTGAACTTTTGATACCACTTCATGCTGGATAAAACCTGTATGTTACAAACCTGGTTAGCTCCACAATATAATGTTTAAGCTTGTCCTAGCCACTTTAAGCAGCTTTTTAGCTAAACATGAACTTTATCTCTGCTGTTGGGCTCAATAGAATGACTGGAACATACAAGACACAGAAACAGCTGTGGATTTTCTATCAGAGAAAATAAGTACAATACCATGCAATAACCTACATTGTTTCTACCCACAGTTCATAAAATTTCATGAACACAGAATGTTTTATAAAAGTGAATATAGTTAGATTACATAACAATATTTGATTATCAGTAGTGTCACTACACATCATATCTGTGTGTAACTGCATGCTTTGAATAGGTCTGTTTTGAAATCTATGATTTTCTTGCCCTTCTTTTTTTCCCCATCCAGATAAAGTGGCTAGTAAAAAAATCTTCTGCTTATAAAAGGGGGTAAATGACATCACAGAAACAGTAACTCCTAAAAATGGCTAATCTAAGACGATCTGAAAATTTAATTTTAATTCTCTGACTTTAAACATCATCTGTTTAAAACTAGGGGAGTATTTCACCCACTATCCATGACTTGGATGTTCAGGTTCCTTTAAAAATTCCTTTCAGGCATTCTCTGCAGTTACACATATAAGTTTCTTTGTTTTCACACCAAAGTTAAATAGAAGCCCATTCTGGGCAATGTTAAAGAGAATTTCAATGTCCCAGATTCCTAACTAAGCTGTAAAGGACAAACCACTGCACAGTATATTCTGGAATTAAGGTCAGCTGTATAGAACAAATTGAGGGGGGTTGAATATAATACTCTTCTTCCAATTCTGTGATGAGTGTATTGTGTTGAATTAAAGTAATGTGCATACAATAAAAGTCAGGTGCTCAGATTTTATGAACCATGTTTTCTCTTTCCCAAGTTTCATCAAATGAGGATGCAGAAGTGACCATGTGAGGTTTTGTTGCAGCAGACCTCTCCTTAGGGGTAGAACTGAGCCAAGACACACACTCTCCTTTAACAACGTGAAAAGAGTCCAGCTCTGCCATCCTGACTGACTACAGCAAGTTCCCGCTGTAGGGTCCAGCTGCAGACTGTGACTGCTGGCTATTGCCTGCTGGACTATGCAAGTATTAGTTTACAGTCTCTGACCACAGGCTTTTACTGCTATGACAGCAGCCTCCAACTCCATCAGATCCAGACTGACCTCACAGCTGATCTTTTACAGCGGCAACTCTTCCTTCTTTCATTCTTTGTGTCTCTCTGGATTATTCCTTCTTCCTCAAGGCTTGTTGCTCCAGATCCTCTTCCTCAAAGCACCCCTCACCAGCCAACCCACTCCTTTTATCACGTTTCTGTTTATTAGTCACAGCTGTGATCCATTAAGGGCAAGGCTTTTCCTATTCTTTGGTAATCAGTACAATTGTGATTTATCAGGGGCAGGGTTGACTGTAATATCTTCTTCTACGCCTACACCATTCTACATTTTGCATTCTTTTACCATTCCTATGGCTTCCTCACATTATTATTTCCTCTATCTTTTTTTTTTTCCTTCATACCTTCAGTGTATCTTTTCTTCAAAGAATGGTCCTTGCAGATCTAGTAGGGTTTAGATAATTAAAGAGTAAAGAGAAAGCAAGCAAAAACTTCTAAGACATTACTACAACCTAGTTTATTGCTAAATATATAGGACTAACCTTCTTACAAGTGTTCTAGAAATCCCCACCAGCATCACCAGAAATAAATGTATGAATGACAGACTGCTCCATAAAATCCTGTAACTAAGCTTACAATCTTTGGCACCAACCATAAATTCAAAGTGTGAAATGGGATTAGTTCATTCCCAGTGAATTAGTGTCTGTGTTAATAGAGTTCTAAATATATAATCATATAAATGCCAGCAAGAAAAACTCTTAAACAGGCTTTCGCTGTGCAGTTATTTCCAATGTAGATTCGGGAAACCAGCCAGGTTCATTCACCTTTGGGAGCAATGCTTCAGACTTCTCCACAGTTGGACTTTCTGTGTAACACTCCAGGCAGAAAAACAGGCAGGTCATGGGTTTTATCAAGATTTGTCAGATCTTTAAAGCATCATGACTTCCTTAAGTTTTTCTGTCTCACTCTTGGATTTTTTGTAGAGTACAGATGCCAAAAGAGAGCCTTCAGAGGGTGTTTGATTTGGACCACAGCCAACTTCTCAAACTTGTAGGACAACATCTCATCTGGAGAGTGATACAGTGCTCTACAGGTAGAGAAAACAAGCTTCAGCATTCTTGGTTTCTTGAACTTGAGCCAGAACTGTCTGTGACTATCTTGGTCAGCAGAATGGAGTTTTATTTAAACAATGCATTTCAGAAAAATCACAGACTGTGTGGAGAGTTCAAAACCACTGTTTTCTCTTGAAAGACTATCTGAGGCTTTAAGTTTTCATTCTGTGTCAGACAGTCAAATGAGCTCTTTTGAGAAACTTGAAGAGCTAATGTACATTGAACTTTGAAATGTTGTGTTCCAAAATAGTTAAGCATCTGATTCCAGCCATAAAGTGCACTGCAATTCAGACAGAGCTAATGTTTTGTCTATGGCTCCCTCATTTTTGTTATATTTTATCTCACAAATATATACACAGACTCATCTGTATTCATATATTCAAATCAACATTAGAATCTTCAGAAAGGAAATTCTAAATTACTAATTATTAATTACCTGATTATAAGTAGCAGAGGAGAAATCGCGGTTATATATGTATCCCAGAGAGAATGAAAGTGAGTGTGTAAACAGCTACCTGGAGTACCTGATTTTTATTTCTGTTTGAACTAGTAAGTTATGCTCTTGTAAGGCAAGCATTTTATTGAACATTAAGCAAGCAATGTTTGTAATTTAACTGTTAAGGGGAAAAATAACTAGTAGAATGACAAGTAAAATGACACAGGCTAGAGGTTAAAAACTATTTACATAATTTTCTAAGCAAAATTTCTGAAAATTTTGTATACACATGATTCAGCTCTATTTCTATTTTACAGTCATTTATTGCGTCAATATTTAAACACACATATTGATGTTAAGAAAACAGTCTAATGAGAAAAACATTAACAAATATTACTAGTTTTACAAGAAGGAAATTCTAAATTACTAAGTCCTTGATTAAAATATTAGAGGGACAATCAGATTCTAAGTCTTTTCTCTCCTAGAAACATACTACACGCATTTTTACACAGTTACCTAGGGTAAAATTATTGATTAAAAATAAAATGAAAGGCCATTCCTTTATAATAAATTCAGAAAACCTGTTATATCTAGATGCAGATATTAAAAAAATAGTCCTAACCTCTGGAAATTGCTTCTAAAACTCCTTATTTCTATCCCCTGGCTGAAAAGGAAGTCTAGCATGCATCGTTCAAGAACTGAAATCAACCATGTTAGGTGACATGAACAAATCTGATTCTTTACTTGGTTTCAAAATCAAGGAAAGTTTTGTCAGTTTAAACACATTTTGGATAAATGTTTCCTTTATCAACAAAGTCTTATAATGTCTGTATTCAATTGTTCTATTTTTTAGTTTAAGATATGAAGTATAATGTCACAAATAAAATAAAAATTAACCTGTAAAATAATTTTTTACCAAGAAAATACTGAATGCTTTCTATCAAATACAGTTTTTCACTTTATAATTCTCTTCTAATAAGGTTGTCATCATTAAACATCTTCTTTTTTTGAGAAAATAAGAGAAAAAAAATCTGCTTTCCAGTCATTGAAAGACTAGCAGTCTTCACCAGTTCTTCTAGCAGACATGATGTAACAGAAATTCAGAAGCAATCCTGTCTAAGTAATTACCTTTTTGCAAGTGAAATTCTGGGTCTCAATCTGTCCTAACAAGCACTTTATTTTGATGAAAATTTAATTTATCACACATTTCTCAATGGAATAATCCTTAATTATTCTGAATTCCACTATTAATCAAAACAGTCAATGTCAGCATTAATTTTTTTACACATTTTCTGTTCGGTCTGCTCCAAACAAATCCTTCAGTATATTTCTGAATTCACAGCTTCCACCAGCTGTTTCTACAACTCATATCCCACAAGTGACAGATGGATAAACTAATAGTATGTCACAAGGAATAAGGAGCTTATTAAAGCTGTAATTTCTTTTCTTGTGTACAGAAGCACTATGGAGCTTCCTTAGGCTATGTAATGAATAAATCAAAATAATCAAATGATGAAGTAATTAAGTGAATGTGAAAGCTCATGAAAAGGGAGATCCTCTGAGATTTCCCAACCAGCCTCAACCTCAGGAGTTTTCAGATGTCCCAGTGTCTCTTTAATCCCAGTTCCTGAGTCTTTACCTATTTTTCTAGCATTAATCAAACTCTGTGTTTTACATTTAGTTAGAATATGAGACTATAAGATATATTGCAATTAAAATATAAAGGTAAATAATTTCTTATCCAGTTCATTTATCCTTTGACAATGTTTCAGATTAATACCTCTAAATTATTATCTCTGATCAAAATTTCAGTGTGTAGAGAATAATTTATTTTGAAAAGTTTAGAGATGTCTGTAGTGATATAGCAGATTGAAATTTTTATAAATATAACTACGTTCACAGAACTCCAAAGATATATCAGATTTCAGAAGCCGTATCAAGCTCAAGAATATGCAAAAACTGCTGGAGAGTAAAAAATGGAAATGGAGAGTAGAATAATAGAATCATTGGGTCATAGAAATAGACATAAAAATTAACAGGTTATGCAAGTACACTAGCATAACTGGGATCAATTATGATGATATAAGATGACTTTCAGTGGCTTCTCTTACAGGCTTTAAAGACCTGTATTACCTGTGTAGCTATTGCTTAATTGCATTCAAGACATATTTGAAAGGATACGACTATCCCTTTAAAGACAAGGAAAGAAAAACAAGGATAAATTGACATAAAAAATATTCCATATGGACCAAGGGAAATCCTCTACATTGTAAGAAAATCAATTCCATTTGTTTTCCTTTCCACCAAAGTATTTTTAATCGGGGTGTACTGCATCGTTACAGTTATTAAGTGATGGAGAGCATTTGGTGCTACATTTAGCTATGAAAGAAGTCAGATGCTTCAAATGAAACCAGAGAGGCAGCAAGCTGAATTGCAGAGGACACAGAAACAAGCTATGGCATTAGAAAATAAAAAATCAAAAATGCCTTTCCATATGTTTTGTAATTTACTTAGATCGGATCAAAACCGCCTCTAGTGAATTTAAGAGGTCTGCGAATGGTTGAGATAGAACATAATGCTGAAGGGTTGCACTAATAAACTAAAAAAATATAGATGTGAAAGTATAAAGAATACAAAATGTGAGAGAGCTGTGGAGGAAGGGAAAACATTTTTCCTCAGGCGATACATAACACAGTGAATAAAAGCTGAAGAGGACACAGAAATTACAGAAAAAAGGAAAGAAAATATCAGGTCACTAACAATGCAACATACAATGTCTGGAGAATATCACAGATCAAAAAAAGTAAAATTGAGTCATAAATTGATTTGACACTGTTAGTTTGCCTTTAATACTAAACCCACGAAGAGCCCAAAACCTTACCTAGAATAAGTCAGTGATGGTTATTTTGGATTCAGGTATCTCCATCTTTCACTAGGGGACATTCTGAGTCCAAGGTTTTGGAAAAGGATTAAGGATTTGAAAATAAATAGAGATGCAGACAATTTGAATTTTTCACTGCAGCCATCATTTGAAAAAAGTGTTAACTTAGTATTGTCCATGTCTTTGAATGTGAAAAAACACTCAATGGTTCCAATTTTTAAAAAGACAAAAAATAAATTCCTGAGAGGGCAGGATGAATGGCCCTTGAGGACAGACTTCTTTAAAAGTAATTATTTTGGTGACTTCTGATGTAAGTGGGGGGAATCACTGAAGACATACCTTGACTCCTATCTCTCACTTTAACTTTTACTTGCTAGCTGTCTGAAGTAAATATAAAAGGGCAGCACCCCCTCGCTCTCCAAAACAGGCAGTGTTGCTGAGCACTGAAAGGGTGATTCTGACTGTGCCTGCTCTATAACTTCACTTATATCAAACCAGAGCTACAGTACTGCAAACAGCACCATTACACTAGTGCACCAAAGTCAGTCACAGAACAAGATGCAGTAAAGAGCAGTTATTGAGAGTGAAGGAACAACTCTTAGGATAAGTTTCCTGACTTTTTTTTCAGTCTTTAGTTTGGTTCAGTTTTCAATTTTTTTCAAGCAGTGGTACTTCCTGCCTTTGTTGCAATAGCTGCTCTTCAATCTACCAAGTCTCACCAGGACACTTTCGTTTATTTTGCAGGTACTGGTAGTATGGAAAGGTTCAAGTGTGGTATTTTGTCCACTCATTACAGTAACTCCACATGTGCAATCTTCCAGTGCTGTACTGAGGTGATCATTGGTTTAGTCTGGAGCATGAATGGCCACACATCAAAACCATTGCACTGCAAACACCGCAGCCCAGTCTTCAGCAGCTCTCCCACATACAGCCAAAAGATTCTTCTATCCAGCACTGTCCAGAAAAGTTATCAGCATCCTAGTCTGCCTAGTATGAAAACAGAGAATTATACTTTTATCAGAGCTCTTCCTAACCTATTATCTCAGACTTTTAGAAAGTTGTTAATGCTGATTAACAGTAAGTCACTGGCTTTTTAATCAAAGTTGAATGGAAACCATAATATCTGCAAACAGATATTTGTAACCTGGTATTTTACAGTTAAAATTATTAAAATAAATTTTTTGAAAATTTAGAACTCAAAATAATAATTTAGAAATTGGTCTTACTTATATTTTGAATAATAAGCTCATTTGTAAAATCTACCTCTTTTTTGCTACTAATTACACAATTTTGCTGAAGTTCCTAAATGTCTGGGTGTTTATTTCCACTTTTTGCAGTGCATTTCAAACACTGTTTTTTAACTCCAGGAATAAAAGATAAAATGAATGAAATTGTAGCAATTTCATCTTGAATCACATTCTTGGTTCAAGATTTTTTGATCAACTGTTTAAAACTTTCAGGTGTTTAGCTGAGTAGCTGTGAAGGTTTATAATTTGGAAGTGAAAGATGCCTGTGTAAAGCTCTTGAATCTCTTCCAAAGCAATGTGTTTAAACTGACTTTTTTCCTAACACAGGGTCTTTGATCACTTCCTGGTGAGGATATACAAGGTAATAAATGTATCTTCCATCTGTTGCTACCGCCTGCTTACCGCAAATAAAACACCAAAATAAAACAAACATAGAGTTCTAGTATTGTTTGTCCCTGTGTAACAATATAAGTTAAGCTTTTATGGAGAATAAAGTATTCACAAATGCAGGACATGGATCCTTTCATCACTTAGATCTTTCAAGGCAGAGTCTTGGACTGAATAAGTGGATTATAATTAAAACATGTTTTTAATGAGTTTATTGAACAATAAAAGTTAAATAATACAGTCTCATAAAATTAAGTCTCATTTTATTTAGCTGCAGCTTACCCTATGCTTAAGTAGATTTTTATGTTTAGATACTGAAGGTTTATTCAGAATAGTTTCACTGTGAGGGGGATTAAGAAGTGGAGCAGGTTGCTCAGAGAGGTGATGCAGTTCCAATCTTTGAAGGTTTTCAAGACCTGATTAGACAAAACTTGGAGCAACGTGGTCTGCCAACGTAGCTGGCCTTGCTTATAGCAGGAAGGTGAGATGGAGAGATCCTGAGCTCCCTTCAAACCTGAATTGTTCATCAACTTTGTGAATCTGTGAATTGTCCATAATGCAGTGCACACAATAGTTGCAATATCTTTGCATAAAGGTCAAATCTCCCAGTCCTCATTTAAACAAGTGAATAAGTTATCTTTCAACATCCTGCATGACTGAAAAAGACTATCAAAATTCAGAACTACCTATAAGATTAAATTCATGTTGACTTACTGGGGTACCTATCCTTACTTCATTTTTTAGTTTGCTGTGTTACATTGTTAACATGGTAGTTGCTTCACATGGGAGGATTTTTGATGGACCCTCTCCATTACATTAGCTTTTTTTTCTCTCTCCTTTCTCTTCTTTCTCTTTGTAATATGCTCAAGTTGTCCTGTTGTAGCTTCTCTCATCTTGTATTCATAATTCACTAAGATTCAACTGATTAAATTATACATATCATTTGAGTGCAGCTTCATGACACATTTCAGGTCCTTATGTTGTTCCTCAAAATGTTTGTTTGATTTGGGGTTTTTTTGACATGCAAAGAAACAATTGGAGATAGGATGTCTGGAAAAAGAATCAACTTCAGTAAGTCAGCCTATGTCATGATGCTGCAACTCAACTTTCTAATTACTGTAAAGTCAAAATGGTTTGTCTTGGTTCATTGATACCTATTGTTTCAATATCATATCTTAACATTATTCTGGTATATTGGTTCACTTCCTCCCTACCACAGAGAAAATCAGTGGACATCACACTGAAATAGTATCCCAAAGCAATTTATAATTAAATACTCCTATGGTGTGCAATCAGATGCTTCTAAAAATAGGTAGAACTACAATACCAAGGACTGACACTATACCAATTAAAATTCAACTCATGCAAAATCTCTTCTCCCCTCTGAAGTTTACTTGGTTCAGAGCCTTTCTTCAGCAGACACAGTACTGAATGATTAATATATCAACCTCACAGTACAAGAGTTGATTTAGTTAGGAAATACATGAAAGTTATACAAATGTTTCTGCCTTAAACTCTTCATTTAACATTTCTCCATATGGCAGATGATTCGCAAAATCTGGTGCAAAGATTCTGATTTATTGATGTATTTCATTCCACAAATGGAATTTGTAGCAGGTGTGTTTGAAAGTCAAGGAAGCATGAGGAAAGCAAGTTAAATCTATATGCTGCATGCCACATAATGTCAGTTTCCAGTGCTTACCCTGGAGCAAATTTCATAAGCTTGTGGACAAAATATATTGTAAAAATAAGGACAGAAAGTCCATTCTTTTTGAAGAAATCCAAGTGGGAAAAAACAAACAAACACAACAAAACAGCAGAGAGGATTCAATTATTAGAACATCTGGTAATTTTTAGAAAACATTGAAATTTCTTCTATAATAGGAAAAAATAATCTAAAGTATGAAAGCTCTGTTCTTTCTTTAATACCGTTCTCAAAGTTAATGTTCAGATAGGCCAGGTTGAATGGGGCTCTGTGCAATCTGGTGTTGTGGAAGGTGTCCCTGGCCATGGCAGGTGGGTTGAACTAGATGCTCTTTAAGGTCCCTTCCAACTTAAACCATTAGATGATTCTATGGTTCTATAGTTGCAAAACCTTTCCATTCACAGAACAAAATATGAATCTTCAAAGTATTAAAACCACAAAAGATATTGAAACATCTATCATAAGGTTAACTTATACCTCTCATATTAGTGAAATCACACATCAGGATCAATCTGAAAGCTTTTGGATGAGTTTTCATGGTGCTTAAGTTAAGGTTCTTGCTTTGATTTGTCCTCCTGAACAAACTTATTTTCTGGTTATTCACTGAACCTGCAAAAGCTAGCTAAGCCAGTTGATATTTTAAGCGTGCAGCACTTATCGTTCCAGCACCAAAGATAGGCTTGAGTGAGAAAGCAAGTCGTATTTGTAGCTTCATTATCACTCCAGAACTGTGCTATCTTCAGATCTAGTTTCACAAAAAGAAAAATATGCATTAATCTCACATATGAAATGTGATTGCCAAAATGTGCTTTAAGAGTGAAATGTATAGTTCAACATGACTGGAAGATTCATGCTGAAGCAAATCTTTTCCATGTATTGTAGCTGGAGTCAGCTTTGCATGAGAAAGTGAGTTGATTGAGTGGCCAGTCAAACCTGGAAAAAAAAAAAATAGACATTCTGTGCATGTCAGCATTAATATAAGAGTGAAAAACCAGCACAACTGAGTTGGAAAGCGGGGGACTAAGTTATGAGAAAATTTTGTTTTCATTATGTCCAACCTCCTGCTAGTGTCCTATCTGACCTCTGATAGCAGCACTGATGTAGCTTTCACAGCCTCCCTCAGGAGTTAAGCCATTTGGCCCATACAGTTCAAAATCTTTTCCTAATGTCTAGCCTAAACATTTCCTTCCTTAGCCTCAGGTCACTGATCCTTGTCCTACATCTTCTGAGACTGAATAATTTCCTGCATTCAATTTCCACTGCTGTATTGAAGGCATGAGACCGAGAACAAGAAAAGATAGAAAAAAGAGGAAAAAAGGTGTCTCTAGTCCAAACCTGTCCCAGCTTCAGCTTTCTCACAGACTGTGAGTTACAACAGAATTACAAAAATTTTCATACTTTTTTTTTCATCAGAAAGTTGTAAAGATCAGCCTATTGTATAGTATTATTAAAGTAACACTACCCTGGATTAAACAAAACCAATCAATAGATGAGGCCCATCAAGAACTGGCAAGGAGTCTTTTCCTTTTTTTCTCTTTACAGTTACTGGAGGGGAGCCAGCCAGCCAAATATACTCTAGTCTAAAAGAGTTTTTAATGAAAAATCTTTGCGATGTAAGCTTGAACACTGCTGTTTAGGCTAAAAAAAAAAAGGAAGATAAAGTACTCTGTCACAAATTTATGTGAGGCAATTAAAATTCATTTCCACATTGTATAAACAGATGACAAACTAGTTGTTTCAAAAAATAACACAGGGATGAATTGAACTACAAAGCTTAAAGAATTATCCATTTGCATTAGGATGCCAAGGGCTATGGAAATCTGAGTCAGATCACAGAGGTAATGAACCACTGGGCATACTTCATTATTCATGACAGTGGACTCACAGTTGGGGAAACACTGTAAAACATAGATTACTAGTACCTGATACAGCTATCTGCTCACCCCTTACCCCCCCAAGAAAAAAAAGGAAAAAGAACAAAAGAGCATTCCAATAATCACATCCAGTGATTCGGTCATTTTATAAATTGTAATTAATAAATGTTGGGTATTTATCCATCATTTTGCTTGAAATATTCAAGCTATTACAGATCTCTATAAAGTATTTGAAGCAGTAAAGAAACTACTCATACCTGAATGGAAAACAATTTTTTATAGACAGTTGGGCTTCTTATGTCCATGTGATATTGCCTGAGCCCATCCCATGTAGAATCAATGTATCAGAGTCCAATTGCTCAATTTTAAAAAAAAAAAAAAAAGGATGAAAAGTGAAAAGTTTTGGCTTATTGTCCTCACTGTATTCTGGGGCTGTGGTACTAATACAATTTTAGGGCACATGTATTTTCTATTGTTTTTGTTCATTATGGTAGATAGCCATTACAGCTGAACAGGGCAAAACATATCATAATTTAAATTTTAATGAAGTGCAGAAGCACTTATACTTCATGCCTAATATTTAAGTTGATATGACAGATAATATTGCTCCACAAAGGTACAGGACTCAACTCAAAAATTTCAATGAGAGTTTCCTCACCTTTCCCCATCAAGATCCATGGCATAAGTTTACTTCAGCCTGTTCCTAAACTTGTTAAAATGTTGATAATATATTTGTGGAGATGTACTCTGAGAGAAAAATTCTGCAGAATTTATTTGGTTATGGTCATTAGATAGTTGTTTAAATCTATTCACCGATGATTATCTATTTCCATTAATTCAAAAGGACAGTGTTCGTTATTAGAAAATGAAAGAAAATCCAAACCTACTTCCCCAGCAAACTTGAAACTCGAATGAAGAGAAATTCACAGTTAGCCATGACAAAACATTTTCAGCCTGTGTAGTATACTGTATTTTACATTAAGACTTTGACAGGATTAGATTTTAAGTGAAACAGGCAAAACTAAAGCGGAAGCATATCAATACAAACATATTTTGTCCTTGATGGGAAAAAGGACTGAGGTATTTGACACACAGTCTTGATATTGAATAAAATTTTATCTTTTAGAACATCTAGGTTATTCAATTTAATATACTTGATGGCTTTCCATGACACCTGACACTTTATCACAGAAGAGTTGAACAGGACTGTTTCAGATCTTATATATAAGAGTTCTACCATTTTAATATGGATCATATCCTTCTCCATCTATATCACCAACACCAAAGAGAAAAACACCTTTATTTCTTACTAAGATAAAAATGGTATATTAAGCATATTGAAACTGCTTTTGGATGCATTCTCAGTTAAGTTGTGACCAGGGTAGAGTCTATAGTGCACAAATTAAGCCTATACGTTAGAGACGTTTTCTTTCCCATAGCTATTTAGAGATAGCTTTATTTTCTTTTGTTTGTTGTAGCTTTTTTGTGAGTGCTTAATTTCCAGTTTGAAAAGACAAAACATTTTAAATCTATCATTTATACTGAGTATATGGGAACATCTTCTGTATGGAGCTTTTCTCATGCACCTCTGCCTCAAAGTAACAATGAGTGTGAGAGACAGCTGGATGTTGTTCACTGTTTTCTTTAGTGAGAAAGGAGGGAAGAAACATTTCTCAAAAAATCAACTTTCTTCTGATGTTTGAAGAGCAAAGAAACCTTACACTGATTGGAATTGGAGTGTCCTCAGACTCTTCTTTCCACTCCTGTTACACCCAGCCTGTAATAACTGACCACAATAATATCATCAGGAGTGGAAAATGATGAAGCAGCTAAGATAACATTCCCTAAACCAGTTTAGACACTCATGGATACTCCAAAGAATGTTTTAGATTTCCTAGTCTGAGATCCGCTTTATCACACTTACAAGGGTGACCTTTAAAATAACATATTTGCTGCCAAAAAAAAAAGAAAAAGAAAAAGGAATTAAAAAAGGGAAGAGGACTCTTTATAACCTGAACTTATTGCCTATAGTCACTTTCCAGCAAGAATCTGGATTACAATCAAATAACCCACCAAAATGAAACTGTTTACCTGTGATCAATTTAATGTGGTAACAACAACCTAATAATGGGCAAAAGCACATTCAAGGTTTGTGATATTATAAGGAAAATCTGCATTGAAACTAACATTCAATGGTGCATAACACACAGGGATAAATTAACAAATTATTTATAAAATCAATATTTTCCAATGTCTACTTTTTTGGAGAATGGTCATGTCTTCTACTATAATTCTTCAATCTGAGATACAGCTAGTGTAATCTCAGTCCAGATATTCATGCAAGAGCATGACTGCAGACCCTATAGACTTGTAACAATAGGAGTTAGGCTAGGCTGCACAATCAAATACTGTTTGGACTCCCATTTTGTCCCATGTTAGAAAGTAGAAATAGGCACGTACAGCTTCAAAAAGAAGAAATCCTTGTAGAGGGAACTGTATTTACATTTATAGATATTGAATACATACATATAGAAACAAAGAGAATCTGACCTGGAGGATAACCTGAAATAAAGCTTCAGGGGCAGAGTAGCAGACTGAGGCAACTTAATCTACATTCCTCCCTTCATCATCAACATTGTCCATTTTGGAAAGGGCTGTTTCATTGTCTTTTCCAAAATGAAGTACTGAGCCATTTTATCTTCTAGCTGTTCTTTCATTTTACTTTGAATGCTATTTTATTTCCAGTATTTTAATTTTGATTCATAATATTCTTCTATTATTTTATTACCCATTAAAAGTTGCGGAAGCTTTTGGTAACATTGGTTTCATAGCAGTACACCACAGAAAGTGAAACATTTTTCATAAAAGCTCCAATGATGCTTGTTAATTAACCTGTGTTATAATATTTCAGATTCAACCTGTGTTTGAGAGAGGGTCTTTCAGGATCTACCTGATTGTCTGTTGCTGAATAGTGGTCACCACAACTTGGTTTTCCGGCAGCAGTTCTATCCTTTTTACCTTAAATGTTATCCCTATCTTTCTATAACACATGCATTTTCTCTACTATGTGCTAGTATAACTCATTGGAAGGGTACCTATAATTTACTTTGTAGGGACAAATAAAACCAAATTGCCTTGTTCAACCTGCTTGTTTATCTTTTTCACCTCCACACTTCATTAGAAAATGTCTTCAGTAAAACAGGATAAATACATGAGTACTTGTGGTCTCTAGCTACAGAGAAATTTTCTATGAGTAATGAAGCTCCAAAATTAAGATCACCCCTACACTCATGCAGCAGAGCTGAGAGTAACTAAATTCTAATTTTAGAATTTCCATACACTTAGGGGAACAGACACAGTGAAATTGTGATGCCTCTGACAGCACAGTCCATTCATGGATCCACAGCCTTCCCACTCCACATCAGTAGCCCCGTCAGAGAAAGCTGCTATTTCAGGAGAAGGAAAGGTATAAATGGATCAAGAAGGATGCTGCTGTCAGTCCAGAGAGCTCGTGGAAGGCTGGGGTCAATAGTCCTGTTCTGAGCTGCTTCTCCCCCTTTGTTCCAGTTGTGTGATAAAACAGAAACATTCTGGCTCCTCTTTGCCAAGCTGTGGGCAGGCACAGATGGAGGCACTTGACCACTTCAGTGGCATTTAGACTTAATAGATTCTACTCCAAGGTCACAGCTTCATCTGGCACTCTCTTAATTTCTTCAGACATAAATGAAATTAATCATGTTTTGTGCAAAGATTCCTACCTGTATTATTAAATTAATTTCCAGCTCTAATGTTAGGCGGTTTTACTTGTTAAAAACTAAAGAAATGAAGAAAAAAGCTAACCTTAAACAGTAGTAAAGAACATATTGTATGTTATTGGCAAAAAATTTAGTGGTAGAGATTTATTTTTACTGTACATTTCATTTTTTTTTCATTCTTTATGTTTCTTCCATGTTGTTTGAATTTACCAATCATAATTACCAAAAGATTTGCTATTTAATGATTTTTAAATTAGAGTAATTTATTGCAGAATCTGGTGTTAAATTCCTGGCTTTTGTGCTTTTTGTGCTGTAAACATAACTCTGTAGACACACAGTGCTCTCAGTGACCTTGCCCATACCAGGTGGACCTGGACAGCTCTAAGTCCTTCCAGATCATACAGGTCAGCTCAGGTCAGTTTTAAGTGCAACACATCTTTGAAGTTAGCTCAGTATACCCTACAGTGCACTTATACACACCAGAGATGAGTGGCTTCTAGCGGGGAAAAAAAAAAAAAAAAAAACAAAAAAAAAAAAAAAAAAAAAAAAAAAAAAAAAAAAAAAAAAAAAAAAAAAAAAAAAAAAAAAAATAAAAAAAAAAACAGCTTGAAAAAGAAGAAAGCAAGCTGGAAATATGACGTCAATAAATCATGACCTATCAGGCATATTTGCAGCCAAATAAACGTTTCATTCTGTACCATGTGACTGTGTATATCTCCAGAGTTTTTTGCATGTTTTCAGCCCACGTCCTCTATTTTTGTGCATGGTATGGTAATTCAGATATCTCATATTTCCCATATTGTCCAACACAGAATCTGCTTCTTTTTGCACATATCATGGGAAAGTTATTTTCTTTGTTTTGTTCCCATGTTTCCTGGTTTCCATCTCCTTCTGCTCCTAAAATGTAAATTAGTCTCTTACCTAGATTATCCTGTTAAATGATTGATTTCATGATGTGGCAGAGGGAGCAATAATGTAATCCAATGGATAGAGAAAAAGGAAAAAAACTTCAGGCTGGTCTCAACTATACTAGGAGACAAAAATGAAAATATGCTGAATTCCAAAGCATTCATATCTGTCATTCCTCAGGCCAGGTTTCCAAAGAATAGGGAATTTAATATATTTCAAAACAATTGTCTGCCATGGTGGCTGCCCACTGTTCTTCCTGCTCCCCCACACATGTCAAACACAAACTGCTCTTTAGGTTTTTCTGATATTACACTTCTAAAATGTTTTTGTTATTAGTTATAGCATGGGTAGTAGCCTTGAGCTTTACAAGAAAAAATAATTATGATAAATAATAGCAGAAAAGAGATGAGTGAAATATTAAATAGTAAGAGAGGACTGGATTGACTTCATTTTGATCATGAAGTTGGGATTTATGAAATTAATAGGTATAATTTTTGTGAAGTCAGCTAAAGAAAGTTAGTCTCTATTAAGATTAAATTTAAATGTACTACTTTATTAAATGTACTCTGAAGGTATATTTAAGAAAGGAAAAAAAAAATGTATGTTCTCAATTGAAGTTTACTCCCCTGCAGTGACATTCAAGGGGAGAAAAAGGTTTAATCACCAAGAAAGTAGAGCTTAAGAGAATTCAGTTATGTATGCATTATTCACAAAAACACAGTCAGTGATTCCATAAGCAACCAGACAATTAAGGAGTTCAACAAAGACTCAATAGGGACCTTTAACAGGGTCAAATATTGGATTTCTGAAAAGGTTCTGAGTCACAACTTTTTCTTGATGGGAAAGAAAGAGAAGGAGAAAGAGAGAGGGTGAGGGACTGGGAAGGGAAGGCAATAAGAAAGGGAGCAAAGGGAGGAATAAAAACATTTATAAAAAGCAAAATTTCCTTACTGGAAGATTTATATTATGGAAATTAAAAAAAAAAATCTTTATTTGAGACTAATTGTGATGTTCTGCACCTTTAGTTGTACAGCTGACTGAACTAGAAAATTAAATATTTCATAAATTTAAATTATTGACTAGTTTCTTGGAAACAATTTAAACATTAAATAGAAAATCAAAATAAAGAAACAATCCTCTTTTTGTATTTGCATGATATTTTTCTCTTTCTAAAGCAATATACATCAGAAAGAAACTAATTCCAAGGTATATCATCCTTTCGTTTCTTCTTGCTCTGATAATAAAACCAATATCAGTCTGTGATTCAAGATTACAAATTGTGACTGAAAATGTCTGTGCTGAGGATTTGTAACTACTCCTCTGGACTTTTCAGGTTATTGGTGACGTGTGCACCTTGAATTTTACGGAGTGCAGTGTAATAGTCCTCTCCTCCCTGGAGATAACTCTAAAGTAATTGGAATTGCTGCACATGACTTGATGCTGCTAACAACAGCTAGAGGAATGGAGCTCTGCCTTAGAGATTAGACCGCCAAGAGCACAAATGAGATAAAAGTATCAAAATAACTATGAGAAAGGAAACAGGTGAGCGAAATCTGCAGTAGAAAAAAAAAAAAAAAAGAAAAAAGAGAGACAAAAGGTGCAGATGCCCTCTAATGGATAATCTGAAACATCTCCTCCAGACCTGCAGTCTAGCAGAGTCTATGTAATGCACAATACAGGGTTGGGGGGTTTGTTGCTTTATTTTCTTTTTTTTTACTTATTTTTAAATGCCTTGTTTCAATGATCTATGACTAATGAAAAAAAATTTGATGGGCAGATCTAGATATTCCACATTAACTTGTGGATAAGACTGGGATGATTTTTTCTTAGGTATTCTGCCCACTTGCTTATTCTGATGCCTTTGTAATTCATTTACCAGAATAGGTACTCTTAACTCAGGGTTCCACCAGGAAAACATTTAATTTTATTATTTAGGTGGCTGACACTGAAGGTAGTAACAACTTTGATTTTCACTATGGGATATGGATAAAGATTAATGGGTTACTAGCTGGATAATGTTTCTACTTTTGAGTACTGACAGTCTGTCAGATCTGTTGTTGAAGGATATTACTCTCTTATCAATATCATTTTCCCTTTCAGAAAGGGAAAATTTAAAGCAGTTATCAGGGCATCTAAAAAGGCATCTCTAAATCCTCAGCTAGTATAAACTAGGTGTGTAGGAAGAAGAAAGAATTGCCATGCAACCAAGGGAAATGTGTCCCTATCCCTTTCTGAAGCCACAGCCTTAATCAACTCTCATTGAGGGATCCCCTGTATTGTGTCACAGCACTGGTTATGACACCTCACATGCACACAAATATCTGATGTGTTATGATGTCTGGTACCTCTGGAGACACAGAGGAGCACACCAGGTATGGTACCGCTTCCAAACTGAGGAATTAATTTGTGTTTCTTTCTCTGCATGGCTGTTTCATAATTTCGACCAATGTTTATCATTGGTAATCACAACTGCTTGCTGACGTGCATCTCAGAAAAATTACACCATATTGTATTTTCTTCATAACTTTATGGTATCAGGCTGGCTTGTGAAATTGTTTAGCTAGCTACTGCTTTTGCTTCCCAGGCCTGTGCCAGTAAGTATTTCATTGCAAATTTGTGAAGGTGAGGGATTTAAACTGGTGGCTATTCTTAAAGCCACCGAAGCAAAGAATTGACCCAAACCAGTTATTTAGTTATTTTCACAAGGACCTGGATTGCTTTAGCAGCCCAGAATTCTGTACTCCCACAGCCATAATGCAATCAGTATCCAAAAGGTGTTGTTCATGATAGTTTGAAAATCATTGATCAAACTGTTGTCTCTGTCATTAACTATCAAAATTTCAAACAAAACACTCCTGCCTCATAATGCTAAAAAATTGACACTACAAGGTGTAAAACCCCCTAATTAACATTATTGTCTACTTAGAGTTTTAAAGGTATGTTAAAAGGTGAAAGGCAAAGAACTGAATGGATGCTACATTGAGGATGGTTATTCTGAAATTTAAGAAAATGTACTTCAAGCAGTGACAATTTAAGTAACATTACAGATTTTGCCTGTGGCTGAACTTAATATAAGACATTAACATGCAATGGCTCAGACCTGCTGCACTTATTACAGGTACATTAGTAACATATTTTGCTAAATGAGTTTAATACATCTATTTCTCTTCCAGCCCAGAGTATTTCATATAGCTTGATGAGAAAACTGGTTATCCAGAGATCAGTCAAATAAATTTCTAGGACCAATCACAACAGTATGATGCAGATAGTTAAACAGGACAATATTCTGGATGTGTGGAAAGGTACAAATGTATCTCACTACAGAAAAGGAAGCCTAGCTCTCTTATCTCCTGGGAAACATACATATAGAAAGAAAGAAAGAGAGAGAGGAAAAGAAGTGTGCATGGAGGGGTGGGGCACAGGGAGCGAGTGGCAGGGGTTAGGTGGAAGCATATCACCCATCTGAGGGTCCCAACAATGTCTCATTGCTCCCCCATGTCTGGTCTTCTTGGTGGTGAGGGTCCCCCATCACCACTGCCAGGCAGTGCCATGCCCCCACATGCCACCACACACCACCACACACCATCACACACCACCACACACCATCACACACCACCACACACCATCACACACCACCACACACCACCACACACCATCACNACCACCCACCACCACCCACCACCACACACCCCCCCACCCCACCACACACCACCACACACCACCACACACCACCACACACCATCACACGCCGCCATATCCCCAAGAGTGCAGAATTCCATGGATCAGTATTTGGGCCAGGTGGGAATGCCCACACGCTCCCCTTGCAGAAGGCCAGTGTGACACTGTCCCCTGCAATACTGAGGGTCTGTTTCATCATCTTTGGTGCTCTGGTGCAGGGTCTGGGGGGCCCTTTGGGGGGCCATGACACCCCCTCAGCTGTGGATAAGCTTTCCTGGGGTGAAGGGCCCCTCAGCTGGGCTGCTCTGCACTGCAGGGGATGAGCAGTCACTGTCATTGACCAGAAGCTTTCCAACACACCCCAAAACCTCTCTTCCCCCAGCCTGCAGTGCAAGGCTCTGTGCCAGCCTGGCAGCTGAGAGCCCTGGGGCTGTCATCCCCTCCCTCAAGGTGGGAGGCTTGTGCTTTGTGAATGTCCCCATCCCTGAGTTGTTGGTTTATCTGTTTATCTTGTCTTCATCAGCGGAGGGTGGAGGGCCTCACTTGGAAGGTCTATTCAGGGTGTGGTGGTATTTGCAGCTTTTGTAATACAGTTCCACTATAATAAGCCAAAGACTTTCATGAAAATATTTCAGTCTCTGACACACATCCCATCAGTGGAGGAAAGTTAGCAGCTGTGTGGTTCTCAGTTGGGGGGTTAAACCATGACAGCCTTATATACATAAGTTTCTTTATAGTTACAATTATTTTTATGAGTCACAAAATCTACATTTTAAGACTCTATTTCAGAATGATACTTTTAAATCTGTGAGAAGCTCTGTGACATTGACTTTTAAGTAAAATATTTATTATATTTCTCATTTAAAGTATCACCACAGTATCACCACCTGATAACCACATTATCAGCTTTAAAAATACTTATTTTCACCACAATTGCTAAACAGTGAAAGAGTGAAATAAAATGTGTTCCCCTGGCATTTAAATATAAATCTTTGTCTGAATATAGAGAAAACCTTTCTGCCTCCACCCTTTCAGAAAAGCACAGTATTAAGAAGCCATTTACTCAAATTACATAGTTCAGTCATAAATTTTATGAAAATTAGTGGGGTCAACAAAAAACTAAATTCTGATATCTACATGCATTAAAAAAAAAATCAACATCAAGTCTACCAATATCAAAAAAGCATCACATAATCCATAAAGGAATGCTTAACATGATAGTTTTGAATCAGAGTAAAATGACTATGTGCAGTTAATCAAGTAGCAGAAAATATCACAGGAAAAACCCTGTTTGTGTAACAAATCCCTTGTAAAAAATTTGTTTAATATTTTTAATGGCAATATTGTTGTAGTGTTGAATCAGGTATTGGCCAAGATGTGAAAAATTAATAAATTAGTATTTGGGGACTGTAAGACTCAGCATCAGTTTCTCCTATAAATGTTAGAAGTGGGAAAGATGATAGGAAATAGTATTGGATAGGTTCAATTATTTTTTTGTTTCACTCCTCCTATAATTGCAGCCAGCCTTTGAGTAGTTATAGGTTGTCCAAGAATATCTGCACCCCCACAAGACTCCTAATCAACATTTTCCAGTAAGCTTACTAAAGTAAATCTGACAAATGTAAAACACCATAAAACACCAAGTGTGTTAGTTATGCTCTCCCACAGAAAGTCTGCAGAATTTTTCAAGGTCATCTTTCCCATGTTCATAGTAGCTGGCAACTTGCTAAACCAGAACAGCTGCCCTCCTCCCACTCCCCTCATTTGGATTAGATTAATACAGGGCAAATCACAAACATCAATCCAGTCCTTTGTGTCTTTAGCATGAATCTCCATAACAGCTGATGTAGCCACTAATATCATATATTCAGTGATAATGAACAAAAAATCAATTACAAGATTTACTCCTGCAGCACTTAAAATGCCTTTTATCTGCTGCCAGATTTGAAAGACTTGTGCAATTCTAGCTGGTTAGAGATCTTCTAATTTCCAATTCTAACTTTATACCTGAGTCTTTCATATACTTTGTTTTGGTCAGGTATCTGTATTGACTTTTAGGTTTAAGTAGCTGTATTCCTTCCTTCATATCTACCCCTTCACATCTGAATTAATCAACCCCAAATTTGTTATCTTTTTTTTTCTAGCTGAGGTAGTGTAAGCCAAGTTCTAAACCTCTCTTGCTCAGATAAATATTGCATGCCCCTAATTACAATAATAGCTGTTTCCTACACTTGCTTCTTTATTATGCTAATATTTCTTGAAAATAGGTGACCAGAACTGTATATAGCATTCTGAACAAGGCCTTAATCAGTGTCTTGTAAAATGAAATTAGTATTAAGCTGGCTCTGCTTAAAACATTGTTTAATCTTTTCCAGAATTTCACAATCCTCTTTTACTCTTTTAGGTCCTCAGTTAAAAAAAAAAAAAATTAAAAAAGAATAGTATTGTTCTTAAATTTATGTTTTATGGAAACTCATTGAATTTTCATTACTTGAAGGATAATGTTTTGTTCAAAGAATCATTAATGTATAACATAAATAGTATTTTTCCTGGTTTATCCATAGGTTACTCATCTATAAAATATGAAAATAAAAACTTACTCTCAATGTCTAGGAAATAACGTTTTAAAGATACTCCAGTCTATTCCTGATGAGACTGGAATTGTATCTATTCTCACAGATAAGAATTATTTTCAGAAGAAACAGGGAATAAGGAAAAAAATTCAGGAATCTTCAAAATAATAGACAAATAATAAACTATTAAATATACCATACAAGTCCTAATGCATTCCTAGATTGCACTAAAATGACCTTAAAGTGACTGCAAATATTCTACTGTTTTAGGTGAAATATGGATGACTTTGTTGCCTAAGGGTTTGGAAAGCCTGTTAAAAGCTGGTGACATCCCAGCAATGACATTTCTCACTTCCAGAAATCATGAAAGACAGATATATCTTTCTCTGAAAGGAAGAGAAGTACAAGTGTGACATTGTGTAAACTTCTGAGTTAGAGTATCTGTCAACTTAATGCTCCTTTGAATGACTGGCATGACACTAATGGGCCAAAAGAAGTACATGATTCATTAAAGGACAGTGTACATTAAAGCATGGCAAGATTTGAAATCAGAAAGTAAATTATTACAGAAAATTTGAAATTTTCTGGTCCAGAATGCTTTCCTTTTTTTTGTCTCAAGCTTTTTTTTTCTTCTCTTAGCCATCAGATTTTTTTCTTTCCGCCCCAAAACCGGAATGTATTGAATATTGAATTGTATTGAGCAGTGAAGGACTTATAAATCACATACATTTGCTTCTTCCATTCCTACCTCCTCCTTCACATTAGAAGTTTATGGGTCTAACTTTTTTTGAAGACTGATTCTTACAAGCTGGTGCAGACTGATTTTTAGTTCACTTCCTACTTGTAATCTTTCTTCCAATACAGGATGTGGGGCCATGGTTGAAACACTAGAAAAACGTTAGTCAGGTAGTTGGTTTCCCACTTCTTCCTTGTGCTTTGTTTAGTGTTTTTCCAAGTGACTTGTCGCTGTGCTACCTAGGAATTCATCACACAGTAAATCTGGGCAAACAAAACCAAACTCAACCTTTAGAAAGAAAATACAAGCATACTCCGGAATAGCTGCAAGTGCAGTAGCAGCAGGGCTTTAACTGTCTTTTTACCTTTTATTTACTGTTTTTGATGAAAAAGCAGCATTCACACAGACATTGCATTCCTACCCATTCAAGATAACCATCACCATCTTTCCAACGTCATCATCCAAAACTGTTTTCAAGGTCCAGGTTAGCAAATCATTTCCCCACAGCATTATGAGCAAGAATAACTATATCTGATATTATAAAAATCTGAATGATATATAAAAGGATAAATAAAACATAATTACAGTCTAATGTCAATCTACGTAAAGCTCAGGATGCCTTAAGACTATTTCTCATTCCCAGCTATAGTCAAGGAATATTTTCACTCTGCTGTTATTTTCCATGAAAGCTAATGATTTGTCATAATTGATAAATGTGTGCTGCTAACAGCCACCTAAAGAATTTAGGCTTATTCTTTGACCAAGGTAAAAAAAAATCTCTTTGCCGTTTCAATCACTCAGCTCAAAATAAAGCGTAGCTGGCATGAATTTTATTCAAACACTTTTATTTATCCTGTGTCATCTATAGTTCTACTACGCAAAATATTAAAACTGATGAAAAAGTTCAGTTTCCAACATGATATTTTAGTACAAAAAAAAACCCCCAAATTTATTTAACAGCTGATAATTTTCTCATGTCCTCTTTCATTTCCTTCCTCCCTTCCTCTATCTTTCNTATTTCTACCACCATGTTTGTCATTATCAGTTGGAAAGAAATGTCCACCCTTCCCTAAATAAAAATCTAAAGAGCTTGAGCTACTTTAAAGGGATTACTCTGAGACAAGTCTGCTTATCTGCTGGCCAAATAACTCATGTGCTCTAGAAGTGTTAACTAAAAATTATTCTTTGCTGAAATTGTTTCTGAAATAACTATCTTTCATGCGTGTACCATACTGTAGAGTACATGTTACAGTGAAATCTTAGTCACTATTTGTCACCAATAAGTACATGCTTAAAATTAATATTTAAATTTATAATTTATAAATAATATATAGCTATATATATATATATATATAATATATATTTAATTTAAATGTACAGGCTGTTGATTTTTTTTTTTGAGGTAAAAGTAGTAGGATATCAGTGGTAGAGTTTCAGCTGAATTAGAAATCTATAAAATTACAGGTAACAGGTTCTTCCTTATCATTTAAACTACTGAAAGTTAGGTTCCAGAACTAGTTGTATTGTTCACCATTATTTTATATTCCACAGAAACTGATAAGCTTCTCTACAGGTTGATTCATTCATCTAATCTCATGATCTGGATAGCGTAAAACATCTTTTAAAATGTCTGTGTTTTTTCACTGAATATAGAAGGGCCTTAGACTAACTATTAAAGTTCCAAATTTGCTTCAGATTAATCCTTGTTTTTGCTGTTTATTTAACTCTTCCTGCATTATCAACCACATGTACAGTGATAATGACGCCACCCCCCATGATTTCAAATTGAGCAATCCGACACTACCTATTCCCTGTCCCTGCACAGAGATAAGGACACCACATGTTGGTTTTGCCAATGCCAAAGTTTGTTCTTGTGTCAGTGCTCCAGACATTGATTCAATATACCCCCAAAACTGGGGTTTTTATACATACAAAAGTTGAGAGGGGATGGCAGGAAGGCTTATCGTTCAGCTTCAAGTAATTCTTTGACAATAACATACTGAATAAACTCAAAGATATTTTTCACCTCTTTTGCCAGTTATTTCACTGCTGTAAAATTTTCGTGTGTAATGTGGTGTGTTAACAATGTCACAGTGCTAATATACGGTGGCTGGTAATCTGGCCTACTACATGAATAGCTGTTAAATGGTTTTAGGAGGTTACAGAGCTGTCATTTTTCACTCTAGATTGGATTGTTCTCCTGTAATAAGAAGTCTATCTATGTAGGAAGTATGATACCACCCTTAAATGCAACTTGAAATACATTAGCTCAGCACAACCACTAAGTTTGACATAGATTTTCTCCCAGAATACAAATTTTGACTCTAATTGCATTACAGCTTTATTAATTTCCCAATGTTTCCAGCATGGTTTTATTGGCATACTTTTGCAAGTCATTAATTGTGCATTCTGCCACTCTAGTTTTAATGACATTGTAATTTATTCCAAGACTGCTAGAGAAATGAACTGTATAGTTTTCATTAAATGGCCTGAAAAAAGTAATCAACATACAAATAAATACTTACTAATAAACAGATTATTTACAACCATTTCAAAACACTGGAAATATCTCTTGAGAGAACAAAAAAAAAGACAAGTGGAAACTTGAAGACCAAAATTTCTTTTATAGGCAAAATGAAACATCATAAATTTTATCAGAGCTTTCTATCAAATTATTTTTCTTTTACTTTAAAACTATAGTACCAATAGAAACCAGAGATTCTATTTGTTTTGAACTATTGGTTCATACCATTTCCTGGCCTTATAAACACAAATAAACCCTTGAAAATCTCTCATGAATACCTCTAGATGTTATTCCTCTCTCATGGTCTCTGAAATATTAAATGACAGTAATAGTAATTTCAACCTTTTTTCTGAGTGTGGAAGTCATTTGATAGGAACATTCAACAGAAGTCCAAATATAAAACCAAATTTTCAATGGTGTATGGAATAACCGAGGAAAACATAATAATCTGTGTCTCAAGACATAGTAAGAATGAAAAAAATGTGGCTACAAAAGACTCAAAAGAAACCTTTCAGGCTACAATGAAGGCAAACTGAAGAGTTGGACTGGGAGAAATACATTTAACTGAACAAATACAGTCAAGCATCTACACACCACCATTTAACAGAATGGAGAGGGTAGGAAAAAAATTAAAGGACTTGAAAGCCTTATAGGACTTAAATGTTTAAGGCATTTAAAATGAAAGTTTACGTAAGAATTTCAGCATGAATAGTGTTATATTAATTATTTTATTAGTTTTACTCCCTCCTTTTTTCTTTACTCCCATCCTTCCTTTATTCTTCTTTTCTTTGATATGGCATTGATCTGGAATAGAACCTCTTGTTTTGAAGTGTCTCCTCACAACATCAACTTGTGTCTGAATAAAATCGAACTGGACAACACTATACCCATTCTGGGGGCTAAGCAAATTCAGTGTAAGAAATGTCAGCAAATTTCCCAGAGTTAGTGTAGCAAAGTAATTTCATGATTTTTGCCTCCTCTGGATCCATTAAGTCCTCCACAGAAGGAAGGTCTCCAAACATCTTCAGAGAAAACAAAATACAATGAGAGATCAATGGAGAAATAAAGTAATAAGTCCATGACATCTATTTTCTCTTGATTACAGGCAGTTCTTTTATAATGTCTCTGTATATTTAAAAAAAAAAAAAAAGAGTCCTTGAAGTCTACAATTTGCATAAAGCTCTGGAATTGTGGAATCTTCCAAATATCTGGATTCTTCCTGAATTTGTACAGGTCTTAGGATACTTATTGTTATGCATTTACATGATTATGTTAATATTGCATATTCTTTCTATATCCTTGTTTTTTCGTAGGCACAAATATGATAACAGACGTTTCTGCCTCCACTATGATTTTAAAAAAATAGAATTATGTTGGAAAAGACCTCCAAGCTCATTGTGTCCAAATATTAACACCATTTAACCAAGTCCACCACTCAACGATGTGTCTAACCACCACGTCTACGTGTCTTTTAAACACCTGCATGGATGGTGACTCAATCACTTCCCTGGGCAGCATGTTACAATGCCTGACCACCCTTTCAGGGAAGAAAATTTTCCTAATAGTCAATTTAAATCTCCCTTGGTGCAACTTGAGTCCGTTTCCTGTTTTTCTGTGTATTGTTACTTGGAAAAACAGATTGGCTGGCCTCCTTTCAGGCTGTTGTAGAGAATGATAAACTCTCCCCTCAGACTCCTTTTCTCCAGACTAAACACCCCCAGCTCCCTCAGTGCTGCTTGTAAGACTTGTGCTCCAGACCCTTCACCAGCCCCATTGTCCTTCTCTGGACACTCTCCAGCCCCTCAATGTCCTTGCAGAACGGAACACAGGATTCAAATTGAGGCCTCTCCAGTGCCCAGTTCTGGGGCACAATCCCTGCCCCAGTCCTGCCGTGCTGCTGATACAAGCCAGGATCTCTGCTATCCACTTGGGTACACTGTTGACTAACATCCCTCTTTTATAAAACAATGTATTTCAAAGAAGACTTAGTAGCACGTTTCTGGCCTAGAACTTCTTAGGTGACCTAATTTTGACATAATAATTTTTCACAAAAATTAATTGTCACTATCTTCCGATAAAAAGTTGGAAGGACTTTAATTTCTTCTGAATTCTGAAATACTGTGCATTAAATCCACCACCGCAGAACGCCATTTCTACCATTTCTACCATTTTCATCTTTATTCCCAGTTTAGTGGCTGAGATTTTTTTTTACAAACGTCCTTCCAAAGCCCTGAAGTCTAGCAATAGTAACATATTGTGAAGTTTTTTCATGATACGACACAAAATATCACATTATGTCTTTATTCTATTTCCTTCTGATAGTGTCTGAATTGCTTTTGGGGCACTTGATCATATCTCTGATTAAACTTTATTGTCTATATCATTTTGTGATCCTTCACAAAAATGTTAGTTTTTGCTTACTGAGCACCTGTTGAGCAGCAGTCTCTTCTGTCATCTGCGTAACTTCTTCACACATCAAAATTTCAAAATCCCTGAATTCTTTCCTGTCAGGCTACATCTCATAATTCCTTGAATATTGTTGTCATATTTCCATTTCTTTAAAATTTTTTTCATGGTTTTTTTTTGTTGTTTTTTTTTTTCTTATTGTGACACTGATTCATTTCTCTATTATACCAGTATTATCAACACAACTGCTATTGTCATTTATTAATTTTATCTATTAATCCTTTCTTTTTTTTTCTTATACATCTTTTGATAATCTGCAAAATCCTGCAACTCAGTTTGGAAAGCACCTACTTCTCAATAGAATGCATTTTATAGGAGTTTGCAAAAAGAGTGCATTATAAATAAAATGCAATATTATTTACATTTTTTTTCCTAATTTTGTGTAGGCACCAGCTGCTGTTCTTGTGAATAGGGTTATTAGGAAGCTAGAAGTGTCAGAAGACAAAAAAGCAAGAAATTTCAATAGGAAGATATTTTTAAATCATCTAAAAGGCCAAGGCACAAAAAAACCCAACCAAAAAAAAAACCCAAAAACCAAAAACTGAAATAGATTTCTAGCTATTGTAAATAATAGACATTCAAGTCTCTATCTAAATTTTTAGAATTTTGGGGAAGAATTAATTACTCAAAGAAAGCCTGCATTTGATGAGTTATCTAATAACATGCTAAAATAATTTCTAAAGGGGTTATTTTTTACCTCCTATCATTAATTCAGTTGCAGCTGTCTCCCTCCTTTATAATATTCAAGCTCTTATACTTTTCCTCTATGTTTATAGGGATGACTTTTGTTTTCAGGAATATTGTCTCATTTGTGAGAAGGAAAGAGAATATAACCAAGAGTTTTCTGTTCACGCATCGCACATCAATCTTTCCTTGTTTTATGGTTATTACTTGTGCTTCCAGAAAGTAAATCATTACAAGACTTTTCAGAATTAAAATATCATTTATGTTTTAAATCATTTCCAAAATGTCTTTCAATCATCAAGTTTTGTCTTCATAAAAGTCTTGCAGGTTAACTGAAAAATTAAAATTTCACAGCATTCATTGAAGTGCTTTTGAGAAAGACAATATCCTGCAGGTATAAATCCAATTACATAGTTTCCATGAAATTAGCATAGTTAAAGTTATTTTGATTCCTGAGGGGATCATTTTTTACATTTCTGAAAAAAAAGAAAAACATGATACAGTAAAATTTACAATAAAGTAAAAGGAGGGCAAATTTCAGATACTTGTATTCTGGTAAATCTCATAGCTGTAGCCAAAATCTGTGATAGTTTCAATAGGATCAGATAGAATTTCTGATTGTTCCAAATTTGAATTTAACTGCTTTTTTTATAAGTAATTTTTACTTCCTTAGAACAAATTGATCAATGCATTAGCTATAAAGTAGAACATGATAATATATTATTCCAATGGAATTTCTAGGAATTAGGAAAAACTAAATACCAGGACAGATTAATCATAAGAGATCAAACAAACATTTCTGATCTAAATAAATGTTCATTAAGATCTCAAAGTTTCAAACATATATCCAGACTAGTGTAATTCTCCTTCATATAGTTTTTAAAATTCATATCTGGAAGGCCAGGTATTGGGATCCTATACAAAGGCATGAGTGGAGAAGACTTGAAAAGGAAAAAATTTCAAAAAACAATATCAAGCTAAACAGATATCTGATGAATTTTTATTAATTATCAAAATTCAACTCCTCTTTCAAAGTGTAGAAAAGAGTACATAATATGGAAAATCAATAACTATTCTTTCAGGTAACTGTAGGGAACAGTGTGGTCCTGTTTGAGCGTCCTCTTCCACAAGCCAAACAACATAAATCCATTTGATTTCTCCTCATAAGACATGTTTTCTACAACCTTCACAGACTTTGATGCCCTTCTCTGGACATGAGAATACATGAAAGTTTTTACAGAAATGCAAAACAAAACCCAAAGATTCAGCTGGATGATAAGAACCTAATATCTTTTGAAGAAAAATAAATGCAAGAGCTGAAAACAAGTCATATGGGTCATTTTTTATTGTAGACATAGAAAATGAGAATAACTTAATATAAAGTCCATGCACCTGCAATGCAAATTCCAACATCTATTCTAGTCCATCTCGTTTTCTATTAAATTTATTGGAGTGAATAAGGCTTTTCAGGATTAATTCAATAAACACTATCTGAGATATCTTTTTTAAGATGAAGCACGTTATGGCTAGATCCAATTATAGATCCTGTGGTAGCTGATTACGATTATTGCATGAGACAGCACACCTAACCATTGTCCAAAGAGCTTTAGGAATAGATCATTAACATAATAACCTTTGTGTAAGGATATCTCCATTCTTCACAATAAATCTTGAAATCTATTATAGGCACATGTGGTAAGTATATAAATTCAAAATTAGACTACGGATATTTCTGAGGCTATGTGGAGAGAATGGTGTCAGTCATCAATATTTTTTTGGAAAAAAAGCTGCAGATATTTTCTGTTTACAAAACACTTTATTGTTTGTTATAGGTCTTTAACAAAAACTTCAGATTTGGACATGAAACACATCAAAATGCAGGGTTTTCGCAAGGTCCGATTTTGGGTTAATTTTATGGTTTTTACAGGTTTACCAAAGCTAACTATTCATGCACTAAAATGGATAATTATTGATTTATTTTTCTGTAAAAGGGAAAAACAAGCAAGAAAAAAATTGCACTTATTTGGAATCTCTGAAAAACTCAAGAGAAATAGTTTTTGATGAAAGTAATTTTGTGAGGTTTGTATTTTTTCAGAAGTTAAACTTGGGGCAGAACAGACAATGTTTCATTTTATCCTAAAAATTTGTGACATTTTCATAATTATGAGAACATGCTGATCATGACTCGTAAGGATTTTTTTAATGTGTTAAAGCTCTTTCTTTCCTCACAGTTTATAAGGCTATTAATCAGCTCTTGAGCCACTGCTTTTAAGTTTAGTCCACCTCAGAAAAATACATCATGTAATTTCAAAGAACATGATGGATACAGATATGTAAATGAGTAACCTGGACATTGTACATTAGGACAGAAATTATCACCTCCAAGAGGCAATTTTTAACAAAAATGCAATCAAATCCAGACATCAGAGGAAAGAAGAACCCTCAACTTTTCTATATGGTATTTAAATTCCAGATCTACAGATCAACCAATTAAGATCAGCACACACCCAAACTTCTCCATATAGTACATCAAATTTACTCTTTTTTCATAAATATATCTATTCCATTTCTGCCAAGTGCAATCTTCATTTTTTACAGTGCTTAGTTATTTTTAAGGGGAAAATATTCTGTAATAAAATTTGGACTTCTGAATCATAGGAGTGGATACAACTTGTTAATGATGCAAAGGTTCTCAAAAAAATTTGGTGCCCTACTTAAATGCAAACTTGAATGGTAGCGTTTAAATCAAAATCTATCTCAAAATACCTGTAGAAGCAGCAGAAATTCTAATGCAATGTTTTACAATAGATAATACAGAAATACAGAAGTTTATAACTTCAGAAGCTAGGAGAGAAATTCCTTTGTTACAGCGTCCTTTGCCCTACATTAAGGAACACATACTATGGTCTCCTTCATGCAAAATTCTCAATATCCATATTTAAGCTGGCTTCCCTGTTAGAAGACTGTTTCAAAATCTCACTTTTCTGATAGTCAAAAATTTTGAAGAATTTTTCACTCTGGACTGATTTATATGTAATTTACTTGCCTTTGCTGTACATGTACACAAAATAGGCTGGTACTTTGGTCAGTACATTCTCAGGGGTAATAAAAAGTCAGAAAAATCTGCCTACACCAAAAACTTAGAAAGTCTTTTCACAGTTGTCTTCTTGATGCTGAAGGAGAAGCACGCAGAACAAATTGTCAAGTTAGCATGCGTGTTTCCAACTGTGCAGGATTTTCATCACCATCTCATAGGCTTTGTTTCACTGGCATCCAGACACTAAGACAACAAGCTATCCCTTTTACTGAGAAAATGTTATGCATAATAATGTGTCCTTTTTGTAGGAATAGATGACCCCTGCTGCAGCAAATGTTACCAACACAGGAGAAAGTATATTGAGATTATTATTTATTTTACCATATGATTGCCATATTCAGAAAAAAAACCATAGAAGAGGTACTTTATTACCTTTCTGTAGCTCTCTTGGATGAGTAGTTCACTAACCATGTATCACAAATTATTGGCGGTGTGATGCCCAAATTTGCAAAGTTAATTTATATAACATTATATTTGCCCTTGCAGGGCTGTTATTTCTTTTTCTCTCAAAGAATGCTCTTTTGAAATTGAGTTTTAGTAAAACAAAAACATCTTGTTCATCATGAAATAATTTTGCAACTTAACAAATAATTCAGTGGTAATTACTGTCTTTATAATGGGTTTTCTTCAAAATGGACAGTGGAAACACATTTCAAAGTATTGAGTGTGAGTCTCAACATATTATTATTTATATTTCTCTGAAAGTTCTTCATTTTAAACATAATGAAGATAGAACTGGATCACTAGAGTAACAAATTAATCAGCTGGTAACTTGATCAGTTAGAATGATCTTCCTTAGAGGAAAAGTATCTAAAATTTTAAACAACTCTTATTTTATTTTTTTTTAGATTTTTGTTAGATTGAAGGTTAGTAACTCAAGGAAAGTATGACAGGTTTTACAGTCTGCTATTTTCTTTGGCTTCCTAAATGTCAAGAACTGTTGGCAATAAGATGTACAGTTATTCTGTGATAGATACAGTTTTGTAACATCACTGTCAAATTAATATTACAGCTCTTCTGAACCACCAATTCTTAAGGACAAATCTCAGTCAATGTGTAAGGAGTTAGTTGGAATTGGGAGTGTTTGAAGTGTAAATTTCATTCTGAAAGTTAGGCTGCAGATTATCAAAAACTATAGAGATTGAAAAAAGCAAATATTTTTGTTTGAGTTTTTTGCTGCAACTCTGCTTTCCCAGAGGCATACTAGTTTGTTATCTCCAAATTTTTCTCAACATAGTGAAAGGAAGCAAAGTGGGGACCACCCCAGCCGCTCCCAAAGTGTGGACTCAGGCTTCAGAGACAGAATATGTTCAAGAGGCCAAATCAAATCAGACAGCTTTCCTGGAGTCAAGGAAAAAGAGCAGAAATCAAAGTTAAACACTCCCCTTGAGGGTACAGAAGAATGATGTGCTCTGAGGGCCGATGAAAAGAATGAAAACAATAAATGTTTTAACTCTGAGGGGAGTTTAGATTTAATAGATTTGAAATACTGAAATCTTGTGACACTCTAAAAATGAAATATGACAAAAGTTTTCTCACTGGGCATACAGTTCTCAAAGGTCAGCTGAAGGTAAGCTCTTGACACTCCATTGTCTGCTCTTTTTGTCATGCAGTAGGGGGAATAAAGAAAATCAAAATTTTCAGTGATGCAGAGGGTAAACTATTTAGTAATCAAAGTGTGCTAAAATGTTCACAGAGAGAATGTTGAAAAAAAAGATAATGTTTATGAGTGAAATATCTTGATAACAAGACACCCTTGAACCTGAAAAAATATTCCAGAAATAGTATCCTTGAAAGGAGGAAAGGACAGTGAAAATGGGTTCTGATTCATTGCAATAGGAGAGATATTTGGTTTACTGTTGTAAAACTAGCTTCATATATTGAGAACAACTAAAGCACATGAAAATTAAGTGTAATAAGAAAAGATGGATCCAGACACATAGGAAAGACAGACAAGTCTTTCTCCATGGAGATATCACTCCATAGACCATAACTGCTCAAAAATAAATGAAGGGTCCCTGATGTCTTTCTGGCAATANATATAAAATTTATTATATGTATTTATCTGATAATTACATGATATATGTGTGTATAATATACATATTATTGTAATATATATACACACAATAATATGTACACACCATAAATAAAATGCATATTATTTACGTATAATTATATGTATTTTATAATAATATATAATGATGTGTTATCTTATTATGCAAAATTATATTAAAAACATTTTTTGTAACAAAATGAATATATCATGGGAACCTAAAATTATATTTAAAGTTATTATCTTCTGATTATAACAACAGAAATATATCACGGAACACAAGTTCCACTAATGTAGGTGAGGGTAAGATATTGAACTAGACAAAAATTTCCAGTGGACTTGGAAATAATCTAGGAAAAACAAATAACTAGACTTCTTGAGGATACTGTGAAGGAAGGTTGGTGATCCCTGCTAGGCTTACTCAGTTTTAATTTCCACAGAAATGCCACATGCTGCATTTTGGAATACAAGCCCTCTTCCCTAAATTTACTGGTTTCTTTGCTCTTCATTTATTCTGGCTTAGACTGGTCCAGTGTATGGTTCTTGAAAAATTAGAGGTCTGGGCAATCACCAGCCATATGAACTTCTTAACCCAGAGGGGTCTGGGCACTGGAACAGGCCCCCAGGGAAGTGGTCACAGCACCAGCCTGACACAGTTCAGGAAGCATTTGGATAATGCTGTCAAGCACACGGTGTGATTCTTGCAGCTGTTCTGTGCAGAGCCAGGAGCTGGACTCAATGATTTTTTTGAGTGCTTTCCAACTCAGGATATTCTGTGATTCTATAATTATATGATTCTTCTAAAGCTTAATTTTCACTTCAAAGAAGAACAGCTGAACTAGTCCCCTGTTACAAATATCTGAGCTAATAAAACTGCCTGCCTTATAAATGAATTGTCAGTTTCAAAAAGACTTTTAATATTGTGTGCATTTTGACATGAACTGACTGCTACTTTATTCTCACTTCAGTTTCTGATAGAGTCATAAAAGGAATTTAAATCAAACATGATTGTGGGCACCATGATAAATATTTATGTTTTAAATGTATGGGTTTGGTTGATTTGTTTTACTTGATTTGGGGTTTTTAATGTTCAAATTGGATATTAATATCACTGCTGATTTTTTCCTTTTTGATGTGTTATTGGACATTAGATTTACTAGTGCCCTGTTACTCTTAATCCATAACAGTAAACCTGAATCTGACAGCAATAAAGAGCAGCCAGAGGATAAAACTGGTTCATAATTCAAGTAAATGTAATTGCCACTAACAGCTGGAAACCAGAAGATACACATATTTTTAAAAATTAATTAAATTAATAAATTTAATTAATTAAATAAATAAATTTTAA
>VYXF01004480.1:431624-442188 GCA_013397295.1 Polioptila caerulea | reverse complement strand
AAAATTAATTAATTAAATAAATAAATTTAAAAATTTCCTTATATTTTGAGGTTTTTTATTTGAGGCCATAAGTAATTCACAATCTTAAAAAGAATAAATGAAGCAAGTTCTCTATGGATACTTATATGTGTACTTTTGAAAATCCTATTTAGTCCATGAGTTTTAATTAGGGCTGAAGTTAACATACTGCATGGAAAATTTTGAACTAGCATTCTGTTAGATAAATAGTTTGTTCCAGGTAATAGTTTAAAAATGTTAAATATGAATCTCAGAGAAGATGATTCTCACTTTAGAGTGATATTTTTTCTTTTTCTTTAGTTTATTGTCGCTGCTTTTCCACTATGAGAGTTTCTTTGGTCAGAGCTATGAGCACAGAACTTTAGTGAAAGTGCAGAAAACAGATTGTGCAGCATTACTAGTGAAGTAAATTTGATTATTTTAGTGTAGTCTTAGCAATTACACATTTACACTGATTGATACAATTGTCTGTATACAAGGTCACCCATTTGCATTGCAATTCGGACAACACAAAGAGCTGACCAGAGAGCATTGGACAGCCACAGCTGACTGACTGGGCCTGAAAGAAAACTTTTCCAGGAAGAGCAGGCTACTGGAGTAATTTTCTTCTGGAGCATGTAGTGGTACATCCTTCCCTTCCTCAGGCCTGCTCTATGGTCTCAGGAGCTCCTGATAAGCCTTAACCAAACCAGCAGAGCAGTGAAGAACTCCTTCAGAAAAGAAGGAACCCTATAAAATGTTTGTCTCAAAGAGTGATTCTCTGCAATATTACCCACTGCAGGTGCAACAACACAGCTCATATACTGAGCAGCTGGCATGCCTACCAAGGAAGAAACAGATAAAGAAAAAAAAAAAACTTAATAATTAAGATTAATATGATCAGAAATTAAAATTAGAAGTATTTATGAACTTCTAAGTTGAAGACAAAATTCCATATACGTGAAAGACTCTATTTATTTGACCCTTGTTAGATGTATTTGTTCATAAAAATAGATAGATATGTGACAGCTTTAACTACTGACCACATCAAGGGGTTTTGAAGCCTCTAGATGCTCACAGGATGGTCTCAGTTCATGAGCAACTTCATGAACTCTTTGGGGATCCATTTTCCCCAAGGTATTAGAAATGACTAAGGAGAAGAATATGGATAGTTATTCTTAACTTGTCATGATCTTTGCAAACTAAATATACCTAAAAAAAAATTTTAAAAATCCATATTTTTTACAATTTTCTTTCTGCTTTTAACTAACCTTGAGCTTACAAATTCATGCCTGGTATGTGAATAAGCTTTCTTTTTTTCCTTTTTTCTTTATTTTTTGTTTTATATTAGCAAATTCATTTATCACTTAATGCACTGGACCATCACAGAAGTATACAGAATTGCAATGTAAAAACTTGATATACACCAGCCATCTTACTGACTGTAGAAAGCAGCTGATTAATATTTGCAGCAGTTGTGTACCATAGTTTTATCAGTGTAAACCTATATGGACCATAATCTAGTATTCTTTTATGTTTCATGATACTGAAATAAATGAAATTAAAAGTGAAAAATAATAAGCATACCAGTATTTAAAAAGTAATACCATTTCCTTATTAGTGACCTAGTTGCTTACAGAAATGAGAGATACTCCTTTGAAAAAAAAAAAATCAACTCAAAGATTATTTTCATACCATGAATGAATATGCAAAAGTGCAATCAGAACACTGCTTGTGTGCCTCTAAATATAATAATGTTTTCCTTAGAGGTGGGAATACAATCTTACAAAATATCCTTGAGGTTTGATTTTTTGCAAATAAAACACAAATGGCCTCTCAGTATAGTTCCAGCTGAAGGGCCAATTAGCTGTATTTTAGAGATGTTTTCAAGATATTTTAATTTTTTGCTAACTTTGTCAAATGCTTTTTCTGTAAAACATTCTGATTGCAGTTCCAGCTAAGGTTGATATAGATGTTTCCCTCAAGATATTTTTGACAGATATTTTAAAGCAGAAATCTTCCGTATTAATACATTTTTCTTGCTGATTATCACTATAACTAATCACAGACTAATAAGAAGATTAGCCACCTACAGGTGAACATGAGTGTTACTCATGAGAGTTTTCATTTGGAATCTCACATACAGTAACCAAAGTGTCCATTTCATGGATAACTGCTCTGATACCCCTCATGATTCCTGGATATCCACACAAGCTTTACTACCTGCAGCCTGTGGATCTCTCTGTTTTTCTGTGCCTGGTACAGCTCATCCCTTTTCTTCTCATCTCTGAGAGGAGATCCATAATGATACAACATTCATTATTTACCCTGCAGTAGGAGTGTACTTTCTTCCTCTCTTGGGCCATGTCCAGCAAGAGAGGAACATTTTTACTCTAAGTCAAGGAAAATCCCAAACTTTCTCCTTTCTGTCATTCAACATGAGGAACAGTAAGAAAGATAAACTGAAATATTTATGCTTCAAATAATTATCACAGGGGTTAGGAAAGCACTAGGAGTAATTTAAGCAGATTTCTTGAAACATTGCTCTTTCAAGCACACAGTCCCTCATATTTCCAAAAATGTGGTAAAGAATCTTGTACAACCTAAACCTTCCCTGACCCAACTTCAGGCCATTCCCTCAGATCCTGTCACCAGTCACCAGAGAGAAGAGATCGGTGCCTGCCCTTTCTCTTCCCCTCCTGCAGAAGCTGTAACTGCAATCAGGTCTCCCCTCAGTCTCCTCCAGGCTGAACAGACCAAGTGACCTCAGTCGCTCCTCACACGGCTTCCCCTCAATGCCCTTCACTGTCTTTGTGTCTTTCTTTTGGACACTCTCCAAAAGATTGGTTTGTTTTTATATTGCAGTGCCAAAAACTACACACAGTACTCGAGGTGAGGCTTCACAACTGTGGATCACTTCCTTCAACCAGCTAACAATGACACCAGGACATGGTTGGCCCTTGCTGCCAGGGCACACTGCTGACTCGTATCCAACGTTCCCCAGCCTGTAGATACGATCAGGAAGACCATACCTCAGGTGAAAAATATACTACTTGTCTTTGGTAATTGCCAAGCCCTCTAATTTTCTTGATATTAGGCTTAGCCATTCTGACAGGCTAGATCATGAACTGATTTGGTCTTTAATGTGGTAGTGTTATTCTTATAATCTGTGACAAAATATTCAAGATTCCAACCAGGCTTGATCAAAATATCTCTGTTCCGTTTCTCGGGAAGTGTTTTTATAGACTTCAATTTCATCATATAAAGTTCCTTATTCTTTTATGATGTTTTCTTCCACTTTAATTGAAGTGATTTTGTCTATAGCTTTTCTCTTTTTTTTAATCCAGCTTTTTCTCTGTTTATCCAATACAGCTAAATTATTGATTATTTTATCTTTCTGAAACAGAGTCACAGAACAGTAGTGTCCAAGTAAAATAACTATGGTCAGCCTTATTTTGAAAAGTTGCAGAGCTCTCCTTCAACTGTATTTAAAGAATTAAGACAAAACACTGATTCACAATAAGTGATTGTTGAATAGTCAAAAAAGACCAGGAACACAAAAAAGGAAAAACTCGGAAGTATTGACCGGTTGCATAGCCAGAGCTCAACTGAAAAGCTATTCTCAGACATCTAGAATTCCAACATAAGTATTATTAAATTATTACTTCACTTTTTTTTTAGATCCTTAGTGTTGCAAAACAGAGTCCCACATGTAAGACACTTTGCCTGCAGTAGTAATGTTGCTTGTTTTTTAACTGACTTCTGATTTTCTCAAGGACATTCCTCTTTTGAAAACTGGACTGGCTCAGGATTTCTTCAGGCAGTTTGTAGAGTACATTTGCTTTTATGACTGTGAACATCTAAGTAATGGCACATATTTATTTTATTTAGATGGTGCCATTTTCTTTATATATGTCATTTTTAAAAAGGTTAGAAATGGTTCTCTGTAAACAGAGGCAGAAACATCTATCCAAAAAAGTTAGTTGGTGGATGATACAAAGGATGATAAATCTTCAAAGATCTTCCATCCTGGACTTCTCAGTCTGTGTCCATGGCAGTAAAATAGGGCAAGTCCTTACAGGAATCTCATTTACACAGTGCTAAGCCTATTAATGGCTACCTCTAAGAGACAAAATACTCGTTTTTTTGAAATGCTTTTCTCTTTACTTTTAAGAGAGAAACCTTTGTAACACTGAAAAAAAGATGCACAAAGACTTTAAGATAGTGTCTAAAACTTCACCTTTTCAAAAACAGGAGAAAGGAGTGAGCCCAGAGACAAACTTCCATGAAACAGAAGAATGCTTCGTTTAAGAATCAAAGCTTAGTCGATGCCGTGGAAGGAGCCTATAACCACCCTTCCAAGCGGTTTGTGCAACCTTGACTTCATAGAATAATCTTAGCTAGAAGGGACCCACAATGATCATCAAGTACCACTCAAACTGAATGGCCCTTACCAAGGATCTAACCCACAACTTCGGTGTTGTTTGCACCATACTGTAACCAATTGAGCTAATCTCAGGGTATGTAGTCCTTCTCTATGCTTTATTTAATGTCTATCAAGTCATTGTGAACATCATATTTTGTCATCATAGTTGTGCCTTTGTGTATGCAACTTTCTTCAGAGGTAAAGATACAATATCAGCTATAAATCAATGTCCAGTGTCAGAAAAAAAACAAAAACAAACAAACAAAAGAAAAAAACAATTGGTTGCAATTCATATAGAAATTCATTGGCACTTCCTAAGTCATTACAGCTGCCTAATAAGTCAGTGCAGCTGAGTCCCTCATGGCCTGTGATGGCCTATCAGCAGAGATGAGCACCTTCAGGCTGGTGTGAGTGTACTTCTCCTGCAGGGGAGTTATCACAGCTGAGTTCACTTGTATAAGGACAAAGAAGCTGTTTCCACAGCTTGAAGGGTTTTCCTCTACGTGCATTAACCATTTTTGTGTATTTGAATTTACTTGGTTCTTTTCTGTATTTCTTTTTAACAATTTGCATATTTTGGTTTTTTTTGCATTGTTTCCCCATTAATCTTTGACTGTTTACCTGCATTCACGTTTGAATACTCTTTAAATGATTGGATGCAACAATGGTGGGTTTTTTTCTTCTCCATTGTGTGGTTATCAACAAGAACCATGTAGCAGAGGCAAGGCGATGGGGTACATAAACCTTGATTCTCTCCCTCCACATTCCTAGAAATAATTTTCAGCAGGGATTATTTTGTAGGGATTAAGTACTGTTTCAGTCCATTGTGTGCCAAATGGCATACATATCCATTCAATGTCTTTCATTGTTCAAAATAAAGATATTGTTGTTTTTTAGCAGTAGTGAGGCTCTTGCAACAATGAACTCCCTAAAGTGCTGAACTAGAATCTCAAAAAATATTTGTGTTATTTTTTTTTAAATTTGGATTCAAGTATCAGTATAGAGTTTCATTTATCAGCTATATCGTAAAGCTTTTAGATACCTAAACTTATCTCAGTTAATTTTGATTCTGTCAGAAAGAGTTGCTTAAATAGCTTGTGCCTATTCACACAGAGGAGCAGCCAGTGATAATTACAATTAAGCCTGTTCTCGTAACATGCAGATACTTACAATAAAGCTCATGTAAAAATAGACAATAAAAACCAGGCTGAAATGAATATAATTAATTGCATAGGGCTCGAAAGACTTACTGTGAATTCTTCTCTTTGTGCCAAATAGCTACTAAAAGTCCTGGATGCTGCTATTAGTTATCTGTAAGCTGTTCTGATGGTTTCCAAATGTTTGTGAATCTCAGCTATGTTTCTAATGTGCAAAATAATGAATTCCAGTTGAATTGTTACTTTTTTAAAATGCCAAGTTTGAAATAACCCAGAACCCTCTTTGTTCAATGTGTTACACCTCCATTCCCAAGCCTACAAGCAGTATGGTTATGTAATTATCTTTTCCTCTACACTTTTTTTTTTTTTTTTCACTGCAAGGCTTTTTTGTGAGTTTTGAAAAATATTGATGTTAACTCTCCTGTCTCTGTATTTTAGTACCTCAAACTGCCATAATTTGGCACATCTTTTCACTTCTCAGTTTTGTAGGTATTATACTATTCTTTCTATGTGGGCTTATACAAAACTTTGGTTACAGAATCAAGTCCCCTTTATATGTGCAGCAAGAGGTTTGCACAACAGTCAAGAAAACAAAGCCTGTAAAAGTAAAATTAAAAAACCTCTTCAGTAATACATTAATATTTTTTAATTTTATTGCAATGAGTTTATATCCATGCCTTTATTTTAAACTGAACTTCAGAATAATTCTGAAATCTAAAAATAAACCTTTCTATAAACTTTCTATATTATAAGGGGCTTCTTCCTATCAGAAAAAGTTCCTGTAAAACAGTTAATATTTTTATGACGACAACTGGAAGCTAAGCATTCATAAAATGTTGCTTCTCATCAAAACTGTATCCTTAGTACCTTCTTAAGTTTATTCATAAATCTCTGCAAGAGACCCAAGTTCTGAACCATGAAACTATTTATATTTTCAAGTTGCACTATTACCAATTTGATGGTGTTTATTAGAAACAATCATATACAAAAAAAATCTAAATCATTTGCTAACTCTGAAGATACGGCTGTTTCTAATGAACAAATTATTTTCATCTGACCAAGTTGTTCATTGCTATATCAATTTACTGCAGCATTCATTGTGAATAAGAGACTAGTTTTCTCTGATTCTGTACTAAATTGGGCAAAATTTTGGCTTAAATTAATCTCTCTAGTCAAATTATTATATCTGTATCAGCAAAGTGACTGCCCAGGAAATTACTACTCCAGACCCATTTCATGTAGTAAACTAAGCAAAAAAAAAAAAAATTGCAAATTAATACTCTGATGTGCTGGTCTTTTTTTTTCAGTTGCGTTATAGTACTCTAAAAAAGACCTTTAGACAATGATTGTCAAATAAAGTGTCTGCCATTAGTGATAACCTGCCATAATTAACAGTTGTAATTAAAACATTACACATTAAAATGCAGACAAGAACTTCAATAACAGGTATAAATCCAAATGACTAGGGCTCTTGAAGATCATCTTCAGTCAGGGTTTGTTGTCAGTGGTTCCTCACAAGGGACACCAACTGACAATGCACACACAACCAACACCAAGAATGGTTTCAAAATCAGCACATCATTACTCCCCAGTACAACCTTTTATACCCTTCTCACATGCATAACACCTGCGTTCCCTTTCACTCTTTTGTGATTGGCCACTACACATCAGCATTCCGTGCTTCTTTTCCCTTCAGTGCTGTTCACCTGTCTTATTCAGCTGCACCCCATTAGGGATGAGGGTCAGCGGCAGCCCCATTCCCTATGTCTCACAATCTGTTCTCCTGCAAGGGTTACCTTTTATTTTAGGAATAGAAGATACATCACTAGGTCTGTTTCATGAATACACCAGATCAGTTCTTCTACTGGAAAAAATTTCATTTTAAAGAACATGAAATTACTGAAAATACCATAAATTATTCAAGCTTTCATTTAAAACTAAACCAGTCACAAGCCAATTAGTCCAAACAGTCAATGAGAAACAAAACCCCTTATTTTAATACTTTTAGCATTACAAAGTTCCAGATAAACCAGTCAGTTATCATTAAAATATCAGCCAAAACATGTAACAGCTGGAGCTCGTTTCACACTAATGTTACTCAGGCATTTTGCTTGAAGTAGTTTCTTAAACTCCCTAATAACATAGGTATGGTCAGATAACTTGGGTCATGACTTAGGTGTTTATATCTTTCCAATGATTACAGAAGGAAGCAAATAAGCAAAGTAACTTAGACAAGATGTTTAACTTCTGATGGTTAATGCTAGGTAAGATGAATCCTTTTTCCATTATCTACATTTTTTTTCCCCAGATATTTCTTCTAAGAAACTTAGTACGTTAGATCTGACTTTGTACTTTCTGTGCACTTGAGGTATTGGCACAGTGATATACAGTGATATACTGTCTTCTGCCTGCCTTCAGCAAAATATAAATGATTTCCTAAAACAGTCTAGAATAAGGTGCTGGAGTAGCTATTCCCAACGGAATAGTTTCAAACATGAAGGGGATTTTTAGTATTAAACCCATTTGGAAACATATTAGCCATTCCAGAATAAGCCAAACATCATGGTAAAATTCTTCTCAAAGCCAAATTAGTTAATGCCTGAATTAAGAGTTATAGAGCACGCTCAGCATGGTACTAATTAGTGCTGCTAAATCACACACATACATCTATTGTAATTTTAACTGATGCTACACTGGCAAGAATTACAGTTCCTTCAAAGCTATTTCAATGGTGTCTATTCTGCATTTTGCAGTACAGACATGCCCCCAGGCACACATAGTAGAATCTAGAATGAACCTATGAAAGGGGTGCGTTCAGAAGCTTTCTACTGAACTACGCTCATTCTTTCTTCAGTTTCTATTCTGAAAGGCTGTGCAGCCTTTCTATGCTGCTCTGTCACTTGGAGATCTTTCTGCTTGGAAAATACTGTTTATGTTTAAGTCATTTTTATCCCTTCCAGAGTTTTTCCCAGACAATTGTACTGCAACACTTCAGATGCCCTCAGGGATCTCCAGCTCTAGTTATTTACATGAGTGAGATTTTAAGACCCTAAGAAAGGTTTTACATCTTTAAGGAAAGTATATTGTAAAGGTTTTAAATGCAATGCTTCGAGACTTCAAAAGAATTCCCACCAAGTGAGACTTGTCTCAGTCAAACTAAAGTGGAAAAAGCTGGAATTTTAACTTTAACTCTGGGAGCTCTTGCTTTTGCCTATTTTTGCCTGGATTTTAATTTTACTTGTATCCCATGATTTAGTATTTTATTTAGGCTCCAAGTAATGAAAAGCATTCAGACCTGAAATCTTATCAACATATCCAATAAAATGTTATTAAATTCAGAACATTTCAAATATCAAATAGTTTAGGAGTCTTATGTACTTTAAAATATTTAAATGTGTATAGGTAAAAAATATACTTTTGAAGTTTCAGGCAAACTGTCACACAACTGAATTATTTTCCATGTCTGACTCTTAATCCATCTATTATTTTTACAAAATATTTAATTTTGGTTATTGTATAGATATAAACATATAGTTCTGAAACTTGTTTGAGAAACTAATTCGTTTATCAAGTTTCTTTGGGGTGGGATAACCAGGGGGCAAACTGTTTACAATTTGACTAAAGTATATTTTAAAAGAGAACTCTAAAGAAAATCTGAACAAGTTGCATCAACTGTAAAATTATTAAAATCTCTTAGGTCATGGGAATAATGACTACAAGTGTGAATTTAACTTAACCAAGTGTACTTGTTCTAATTCAAAGTTGGTTGAAAAGCAAAATGGAATTTTGAAAATGGAAATTGAAAATTTCTTCAGAGAAAAATGGTGTCAAGAGCTGACCTTAATATGCAGGAAACAACATACTCAGACTAGATGAAACCTTAAAATATTGAGCAAAAAATAAAGCTGATCGAATACTTTTTTAAATGAAAAATTGTCAGAGTCCAATACCAAAACATTTTTCTAAGTAGCTGTATTCCAGACCTGCCTTCCTAGACCTGAACCTTTAATTCAGGAGACTAATATACAAAAAAACAAATAACCAACCAACCTACCAGAACCCCACAATCCACATGTATAGAAAACAAAGAAGAAAGAAAAAAAAAACCCCAAACAAACAAATCAAGCAAACAAAAAAAAAAAAAAAAAAGGACCAAAACCAACAAAATATAAAGCAAAACAAAACACCCTTTTCAAGGCCATGTAAATATACTTGTGATGTCAACTGTCTTAATGAAATTGCTGATTCTAGGTCTGTAGACAAAACATGTACCTCAGAGGCATTGAGATAGCTATCTATAGATATCAAAAGTGAAGAATAGATGTTCAAGAACAGAAAATCCCCACTTATATTGAAGGAGTACATGAATGTATAAAAATACTGTTAGCACTTTTTGAAGTCGAGAAAAGGTTGCAGTGCTCCGTCTGTAATGTCATTCTGGGAATTTCATAGATAAATGGGGGAGAACAACTTGGTGATTAAATTAGTACCAAGAGCTCTAATATAAATGGGTCTGCCATAGTGTGTTGTGTAAGAAATACATAGGTACTTCAGTTTACTCATCTTAAAGTGAAATGCATTATTAATTCTTAATCTCCTGACAGTTTATTAAGGTAATTTAACAATCTTGTCATGCTATGCATCATAATTTTTACTTTACCAAAGAACTGTATTAAATATAACAAGGAAAAAGCAATTAATTTTTATGTATGATCTCACTGTGTCTCCCAAATACTATTCCAGAAGGTTTCACTCTATCTGACCAGACTGAGATTCCTAGCAATGGATTTGTAAGTGGATAGTCGGACAAAAACATTCAAAGGTCATCATTATATTTCCACCTTTTTTTACTGTAATTTTCCTTTGTAAATTTGTTAGAAGTTATATTTTTAAAAGTGTGTTTACATTCCCTTCCTTTAGGAAAAGAAGAATTTCTCTACAGTAAACCAGGGGAAGAAAAGAGATTTTCCTTCATGGCTACATT
>VYXF01004480.1:416202-431558 GCA_013397295.1 Polioptila caerulea | reverse complement strand
TTTTTTTTTTTTTGCTTAAGCAATAAGAAAAAGAAGATTTCATTAATAGAGGGTAATATCTGTACCATATCAGTGATATTCTCAGAGATATCAAAGCTGGGGGTGGGTAGCACAGACTGAAGAGACACTTTCCTTTGTATGACTGCATAGATAGATCAGAGCCATATACCAATCAGGAATACTACATGTCAGCTTTTGTTACTCACAAATTATAAGATTTCCATGCCTCTGAACCTGTATGTTCAGTAATTTTTGTCACTTTGTGATTTCTGCATAAAGATATTTACTTTTATTCTGTTTGTCTTTCTTTTGCATAGAAATTATATATAGTGGATCAGAGAACAGTAAGCTGTTTTTATACTGCATCAAATAAAATAACTCAGAGTGATGTCATGAAATAGCAGCCATGTGAAGCATCTGAATGAACATCGTGGCCATATCCACCACCCTACAAAGTTTTCTAATTATTGTTCTCATAGTCTTGAGTCAACCTTTTAGATTCTGTATGAACAATAGTATAATGATAGTTTCTACTTCTACTCAGTATTGTTTACAAACCAATCTAGCTAAATTTTAATGTAACAAAAATGTATTTGTTTTTTATTGAAAAAATCATTTTCTGCCTTTAAATGTGATATTAATTCTCCAAGTATGGTACAATAAAATGACATTCCATAAAAAATACAGCTTAATCTGATAAAAGACTTTAGACAACGGGCTCTTCAACTCACATTTCAACTCTACAATCTTACTGCTAAATTCAGGCAAACCTAGCCTTTCAGTCAGTGAACTAGTGAGGATTTTGTAATGCAAATGAAGTTTTGCAGACTTTCAGGAAAATTCTTCTCAAGGAAGTGTAAACAGTTTCTCATTTCTTGCAAGCAAGTTGTACTTTGAGCACCAGTAGAGGAAATTCCAAGTTTCTTTTAGGCTTTAGAAAATGAAGTAAGTGAATGTGGATTTCAATTTATTTAATTTTTGTTATCTTAAAGAGAGATATCTATTCTGACTGAGATAATATAACTTCTCTGTGCAGTCAGTGGTAGCTGGTAAACTTTTCCATGAGCTCTTTTCCATGCTATCCTGGAAAAGAGTCTACGAAAGCCTTAGACTTTCCACTTATAAAGCCATGCAAAAATCTTAGTTCAATCTGCTTGAAGAATAAATTTGTACCTGTGTTTGATCATTATTCATCTTTAATTATGTTTCAGTAACCTTTAGTGCTTATTTATGTTCCTGAATGAGAAATAACACCTTCTTTAGGTAGTATTAAAAAAAAAGAATTACATGGTGCACATAAATATAGTTTAACCACTGACAATAATTTCCCCAAATGCTACACTCTCTTCATGCACAGTTAAATATGTGTTAAAGTTCATGTACTTCATTAAAAATGAACAGGAGTATAATTTTGTTCCTTTCTTCTGAAAAATGCTTCTAATATAATGCAGATTCTTTTACTTATAATCTCTTTCAGAGCAGGCAATCCAGGATACATGCAAAGCATGCTATTCCAGGGGGGCAGATGTCCTGCTTTCCTCAAACCTTCCTTATGAAAACAACACTGAATAATAGCTACAGGTTTTCAGTAGTGGGTCAAACCACATTAATGAGGTCACTGTCTTCTCACTTCTTTCTCTTTACCCAGAAATTGCAGCACTGAGGAGAGAATTAATTTGACTAAGGCCAGTCAGTTCAGTGACAGAACAAGAAAACATGTTTTTCTTGAATCTTATTCCAAGTCTCTAAACTAGGTTGTTTCCAAACTAATGGTTTAGAAAAAGGAATGTGTAGGACGTTCAAAAATACCATTTGATTTTCTGTCTTACTTTTAAATATTTCTTTACAGAATAGTGGTCTTTTTTTTTTAATTAAATAATCATATGCAAACAGAGGTACAAAGTCAGGGAAGTGAGAAAAATATCTGCAATTTCTGCAAGTACATATCCTGAACCCCCTGAATGGGGCTTTTTTGAAAGTGCTGCCTCTTGCCTTAAGAACTGCTGATAAGCCTTAGAAAATATGAAGAAAGAGGTTACAGGAGATGGAAGAAGATTTAAAAATAATTCATAAAGATTTTGATCTGGTCTTCAGATTTATTTCACACCTAAAGATTTATACCCTCATTCTCTCCAGTCTATACTGGTATTATACTTCAGTATTTCTCTTCACTGAGTGTTCAGAGTACAGAATTAGTATTTGGGTGGTATTTAAAAGGATAGTCTGACAGAGCCTTTTGAAAAGCCTTTCCCACAATTTGTGGCCATCAACATATTCTATATGCAATTATGGAGAAAAGGCTGGGTATATAGAAATGCCAGGCACAAAAAAAAATAATATATATATATATATATATATACATGATTATGCAGTCTTTAATTGCAATATGATGTCGACACAATGGAAACTGAAGAAAATTTCCAAGTTTCTCTTAGACCAGTATGGCCTAATGTTGTGTGGTTAACCATACAGCCCTACAGTATCTTTTAGAAAGTATTTATTTCACAAACAGTTTCCTGACAATTCTGTGCATAAAGTAACAAAAACAAACTCTGGTTTCTACTTCCTTTATAATCTTTCATCTGTGAATTAAAGTTAAGTTTAAATAATCTACTTTCAATACTTCAGCATTTCACCAGCAGAAGTTCAAGAGTGAGTGGCTATAACTGACTCAATGGAAGACTTTATTTAATACATATCAATTCCACACAGTGTTAATGAAAGATATTTTTTCATACAGTTCCCTTTCTCAGAAGAATCTTTCCATTTGTTTAATCAAAGGATAGACCTGATGTTTTCCCAGATCTTATGAAAGATTTACCAAAATTTCTCCAACTTCACATGTCTCCTGGGAACCCTCAGACTTCCCATATATCTCTAGGTAAATATCTGTCCATGTTTCTTTTGTCATTATGAGGCTTTTAAGTTTAAATGTTTCCATTATTGATTTGATTGATATGTTCCCAACATTTTGTTAAGTATTAAGCACCTGACTACTGTGGCCTGTATAGATAGTTTCGTAGATAAACAAAGCACAGTTTGCAATAAAGGGAAATTCTCTAACCTGATGACTTTTCTTGGAAAATACTTGAGATGTAGAGTAAGTAACAGAGATGCTACCACTTCTCAAAGAATCCCATTAATCTTTTATAATTAAAAGTGTTGTGAAGCCAAATTCAATTGCCATTTTAATCTATTTCTAGAATAATTCTTTTCACTTCAAAGTGCTTCTTAAGCTGAGCCTTCTTCCCTCATCACAGAATAAGGATCTTACAATTTTAAAAAATCAACTGGTATTTTGAACAAATAGAAACATCAGAGATATTTGAATATAGAATTTGAAACAACTTCTGTTTAAAAGGAAAGAAGAAATTTCTGCGATACTTTTGCAACAGAAAAAGGATATTAATTTGTAAAATGATAAGAGATGTTGAAAGTATGCTAGGTATCAGTATCTTTCAATTATTCTTATAAACTAGAAAGCAGTGATAGGTGTATCTTCTCTGCCATTTACTGTTTAATTGGTATTATAATAAAGTTGATCTATGTCTGTGCTGTAAAATGACCACCCAAGAGAAAAAAAAAAATCTGAGCTAAAAGTTCGGCATATTTCAGGGATTTTCACTTCCAACTGTGTATGAGAGAGAACTGTGCTAATTCAAGCTCTAGTTATCAAAGAGGGGATAGTGTGCTAGAAAGATAATATGCCTGCTTCCCTACAGTTGCCACGTTAAGACAAAATAAATTAAACCATGAAACCCAAGCTTTCAGAATGGTATTTAACTGTACTGCAGCCAGTACAGGTCAGCCAGTAGCAGGTGTCTTTTAAATGAATTTTTGCTCCAAACTAGTTGGGTTTACAATATTTATTAGGGAGATGATTACATCAGTACTGCATAAGATTTAGCGTAAAGATTCATTTAGATTTTCAACCAAATTGCTTTTTTGTGTTGTCTGTCTTTCATATATACCCATGCACAACACTCTATAGACAAATATTTAACATTGTGAATTCTGGAAATTACCTGCTGTGTAAAACTGATTTGGTTTTCAACTTGTGTCTAGCAGAAAAAAGTAGTTCCTGACTAGAAAAGACTATCTGGGGGTTTTTTTTTTTGGTTTTAGTTTTGTTTTTTTAAGTCAATTCTGCATATTTCGTACTTACAGAAATATGCTATCATTGCATATTTCACAGCAGTTCCCATGGAAACTCTATTGCATTTCTTTGTGTTTCTGTTTTGGTTTTTGGTTTGATGCAGTAACAGCTGGTGGTCATTCTGCAAGTTACATTAAATGAAGAGTTCATTGATTTTACTGCCCTCGTGGTCTCTTTCTCTCTCAAACGTTGACCTTCTCATCATATATTGGCTAAGAAGCACATCATACTGAAGGACATCTGTATATCCCCTATGCATTCACTTATGCCATGTGAGCAGGACACACAAAGGAACATTAAATTATTGGTGGGACGTGGAAATAAACTGAGCATTGAAAATGGCATTATGAAAGAGGTGAACTGGTATCTAAGAAAAAGATATGGAATTTGCATATGGCCAAACATAAATAAATCAGTTTGAGTACAACCTGAACTTCAACCAAAGCTCAGATAAAAGTTATTTTAGTTCAAATATTATAAAACATTCTTTCAGTTGCCATGGGAAAAACAGTCTTGATACTAGAAATATCACTTCATTTCATTTATTTCCACCTAACATAAATTTTTAGTTATGGTCTCAGGTATTGAAAAAGGGAAGACAACAATCATCTAGGAAAACACCCTAACTTTTCTGCTTGTTTCTCAGTTTTTTCCCAGTCCACCATCTTCCTTCCCCCATTTCTAGTCTCAGTTTCCCTTGTTTTTGTAGAACAATACATGCAATCCTTCCCACACTATTTGGAGAGGCAATGGGCAATGCAAGAAGTTGAGGTCAGTGCACAGCCATTTCTTTCTGCTGCCCTTTGCATCTTACTCTTTTCCTCCACTGCTTCTCACTTCTTAATTATTTCCTGTGCTCCAGTGTGGAGCACTCCTGGGCTGCTGAACACCTCAGGGGTTACCCTGCCCTGGCAAGGGTCCCTTCATGGGCCCCAGTCCCCCTGGGGTTGTCACTGCCCCAGGCTGCATTCTCTGTGGGTCTGTTTCTGCCCTACTGTGGGTTCACCCCTGGGCCCAGTCCCTCAGGGCTGTCTGTGATCCAGCAGGGGTTCCCATGGACAGTTTCCCTCTGCCAAACCACAACGCCTTCCAAGAGTGCATTTCCAGCGTGTCTCCATCAATGTCTCCTTACATGTTCCTCTTCCCTTCCATTTCTGCAGGCAGGCCTCTTTACATTTCTCTTCACATGTCCTGTTTTAGTATCTTCCTGTCTTCTCTCATATCTTCCACTGCTTCTCTCTTATGTGGTCTCAGTATATCCTGCACCAGTCCTTATCCATGCCTGAGACAGTGCTCTGTGTGCTTCCTTGACAGATTCATTTTGCTGCATCCAGTGGGGCAATCTGTGCCACAGGGATTCCCTTGTTTTCTAAATTAATTTCTAGGAACACTTTCCCCCCTTATCAGAAACTCAACTGGCAAAATAGCTGAAGACTGGGATTTGGGAAAAAAAAAACAGAAGTCTGGGTGTTTCTAAGTCCTAACCATGCCAGATTAAATAAAACTCACAGCAAATCAATCTTTTTTTTTATACATATGGTCAATATTGTTTCCAGACACCTTCTACAATCTCCTGTGACACCTCTAAAACAATATCTCGCAGTATTCTCCACTAAACCCAGCCCTCACCTTCTCCCCCTCTCAATTCAGAGGTAGAACTCAAGTTGGCTGCAAAAATTAGGGATCCTTATTTTTAACAATTTTGAATTAATTTATTTTTGATCCAGACATTTTTTCTGTCATTTCTGACACATATCTGTACACATGGATTGGCACAAAGTATAATGTGTAAGGAAATCCCTGCGATAACCTGGTGAAATGGAAAAATAAATGCTGTTTGGTGCCATTTTGGCAAGTAAGGATTTTGCACAACATCTCCCATGCTACAAGCAATGGAAATATTTATTTATAATTATATAAACTTTCATTTGCTAATCCTCCACTGACTTTCTATCAATCACCCAAATAGTGGTTACAGTAACTTATTTTCTTTTTTTCTTGGTCTAATTATGCTATTTTGAATTCCACTGTTAAATATTTTAGGCGTAATTCAAGGCACCTTTCTATCTCTCTTCCCTCATTCCCATCTTTCCTGCAGATTAACACCAAAGCAAAAAATCTGTGGGAACAAGAAGAGCTAGGTAATTTTGTTAGATGTGTAATAACTTCTTTACAGGCATCATGACACTCAAGAGGAATGAACTCATGACCTTTTAGTCTGCTTATTAAAGGAATATCTTTATTACTGGCTTTAAAGACAGTAAAGTAAGGATATAAATTCTATACACAGAGAGATAATATCAGGTCTTATATTCACAGAAGACTAGATTAAGCTGAGGGTGACATTAGTTACTGGAGTAGAGTCTGAAGATATTTTACAGAAAAAAGTGTACTTTCATTCTCTCCCCTCTTGCGTGTAAGCTCTCCACACCCATATGCCACAACAGATGGAAATTACTGGTCGTTTTTCATTTGCATGCTCGCAATTTATTATTTATTGTTTCTCTGACTGCCACAGGTAAATATATTACTAAAATTATAATAGTATTCATTATAACAATTGCTTGATTATAGTCAACTATCTTTTTACAAATATATGTTTTTTGACTATGAGAATCAATCAGAAAAGATGTTTTCTTTCTCTCCAAATTTTACTTGATTTCTAAAACTCTAGTAGGATTACATGGATAACATATACTATGAAAAGAAAATTTTATAATAGCTATATAATCTGAAAAAAAAGCTTAAGTTTAGTGTGTTGCTAATGATGTTTTAGTCTTTTAAGAGAATCTTTCTCATTGAAGGAGCAATTTTAAAAAAAAGTTTACCATGTTGGAAACAACAACAATTTTATTCTATTTCCTGTACAGGGAAAAAGGCCTCACATGTTAAGTACTAAGACCATTGCTACCCTGAAAATTAATTTTTTAATTATTATTTATATTCAAACATGTGAGATCCTTTTAAAATGAAATAGTGATTCTTCTGCAGACATCTATCTGATATTGTCCTGGGTTGATTTGACTTCCTTGGATTGTAAGGATGTAGAGGTACTATTAGAAGCAGAGAGCAGTAACAAAGGTAAGGTGTCTGTTCTGAATTCTCTACTTTGTAGCTTTATTTATCTAACCAGAGAATTTACGCACCTATCCTAGTATCAGTGGAGAGATAAGTGAAAACATACACAAGTTTGAAAAATTATGGCTGCATAATGTTTAAATGAATGTGTGTGGATATGATTACATGTTGTTCTTGTTTCTTTAAATAATTAACTATGTTAGTATATCAGTATAAAAAGCATAAATGCCTAAAACCTATTGTTGTCATTGCTTCTTTCTTAGGCAACTACAGCCATGAGAACTAAATCTCCTTACACTCTGCCACAACTTTTCTTTGGCACTTTTTCTCTTCCATTTCAATGATTTATTTTTTCCCCAAAATATCTTAAATGTAATTAAAAAAAATTTCGCTTATTGTTACAGGTGGTGAAAAGACTGCCACTCATGAAATATTGAGGATTCTGTACTATAGTTGCCAGTGAGGATTGTATCATTGCAGTATAGATAAAACTGCTTAATTTCATCTTTTCTCCTTGTCCATAAGAATGCTTAAAAAAAACCTACTGATGTTACAGATATAGCAGCCTACCTGTGCAAATCACTTTAAAAAACCCCTGGGAGTCCAAGAACTGTCTGTGATTACATCTATCTCATGTCTCTTTCAAATAGATTTTCATGCTAATTTTCGTAGTTACCAGATACTGTTTTAGATGCACAGATGCCCAAGTTTCTACATGTCTGTAGCTACTAGACACCCACAGATAGACTGGAGGTGAACACTTGATTCACCATAATCCTGTCCACTGGAGATCCGACAGAGGTTTTGTGTCTTTCTCTAACAGCTGCCTCTTTTCATCTTGATTTCACTCTAGTCTATGTGAATATATCTTCAGATATCTATAAGCTGCAGCTGTATAAACTACATATGGGAAGAGCAAGCTTTAAGAACACTATGCTATATTCTTTCATGAATGCTGCCATTGTGCTCTGAAAATGTCATGGCCTGAGATTCATAGATGCTGTGTATTTACCTTTCTAATTTGAAAAAATAGTCCTATATTGTAATAGCTGGTTTTGCATCTGTTAAAGACCGCAGAAGAAGAAAAAATAAAAAATAATTTATCCCTCTACAAAGGAAATGTTAATAAAAAAGTAAACAAAATACCAGAAAGAATTCTTAAATAATAGATGTATTTAATGTAAATGTCTTACCAGCAGTTTAAGTGTTTGTGAATCTCTCTGTTCAAGCACTGGATAAATGAAATTATAACTTTCTGCTGAGTAGATATGAGATGATCTACTCTGTCTTTTAATCAAGATCATGATCTATTGATAACAGACAATGTTCAACAACTGAAAAACCTGCCTGGAATCAGCTAGTCACATTTTAGAACAAATTTTAATTTGGATCATAAATTGCAATGAGAGATCATTGCCTAAAGACATGAAGAGATGTGCAAAGGTTGAGAAGAAAAAATGTTCTTTTTTCTCTCTGAAAAAGACATCTCACTCTATTACTGTTCATTCTAAAATGCTTATTTCTACACCACTTAAAATTTAGTGGAAGTATCTCTTGAATGCTGTAATGTGATCCACAGGCATGAATTTTCAAATACTTTTGTGATCATTCATGTCAAGTGATTCTACGAAGATTTACAGGCTTCAAACCATGACTGGAGTAATGCTTTCCTTTGTAAATAAGTTTAATAAACCTAGGTTATTTCAGATACAATGACCACTCTCCGGGTTGGCATAAATCTCTATAATTCAGATGAAATCAGAACATCCACAATAGTGCAATCAGGGCTTTACAATGCATTAACTGAAATCCCTACTCCAAACTCTAGAGAATAGACAACAGTGTTAGAGAAAGTATTTACTTGGGAGTTCATAATGTGGTGAGAGAAGTAACAGAAGCAGTCTGAAATGTAGAACATCAAAGAGGATGTGAAAGAAAAGCACAGGTAATTGTTTAATGTAGATCACAAATGTCTTTTACAATGAAAGACAGGAGGCTAGAACCTCGTAGCCCACAGTACAAGAAAGAGATAATGGGAATGAACAGAAATACAGGGAGCACAGGAGTGAGTGGAGGAGCATTAGGAAATTAGGTAAAATATAGTAAATAATGCTATGCTTTTAATCAACCATAATCTCAAAGTGTTATGATGTGTTTGAGGATTTTCTTTTTATTTCTTGCAGAAATTATGTGGAAATATCCTTAAGCCATCCTATAAATATTCACTGAGACAGCTTTTGACTGAGATATTACCTTTTGAAGTGATATGAAAATGACAGGGTTTTGTTGCTAGAATTAACCTATTTCCTCTTTAATGCTCATATATAGTTATTACTTCCAAGATTTCTGTGTGCCCAGATTAAACAGAACTCCATATGGAAATCTGACAATGAGCTGGCTCCCTTTTTTTACCTTAGAGTTTTATGTCTTAGCCAAACCTTCCCGTTGAATCATGTGATATGATTTAATTTCATATCTGCTTCTTTTTGTGTTCCCAAATCTAGTTATGTTCTATGTTTAATAAGATATTCATTTACATAATTGATACAATTACCTAAAAAAACCTCTGTCAAGCCAATATTCACCAATAGCTTTATTGGTGATAAACTGTAGAATAAATCTTGCTGCAGGAATCTTGTTGTGGCCTTTCCTGTAGGCATTTGTATATGTAATATCCATTACCTCAACTTGGTCTCATGGTCTTTCTGGCAGTATCCTCCCATACTCCTGTGTAAGGAACCCTCTCTACAGAAACAAAAAGATGTTTTTTTCACATGTGTCAATTAACGTATCTTTTTTTGCCTTGAAAGAAGATTGTGTAAACCCCAATTTAAATTTAAAATAGAAAGCAGTGTCATGTTAATTTCTGATGTTTCATTTAAACTAAATATTCTAAAGATCTCCTTGGTACTGTAGAAATACAGTCCAAAAACAATCCCTCCACTAAAGCACTAGAAATTCTCTCAGACATCCCCTGAAAGCATTTAGAGTAATTTGTTTCAACATCTTATGCAGCAGAAACAAATTTTAGGGGAAAGAGCATTTACAGATTGAATTTTGGGGTGATAAAAGGCACTAAATTAAATTTTTAAGAAAAAAGGCATTAAATTAAAATTTTAAGAGAAAAATAAAATCTGAAGCAACTCCCAGCAAATCACTTAACCACTGTTTGGAGTTAGCATTTATTACAATTGCCTGAACACTTGAGTTCCTTGTTAGATAATCAAAACTTTACCGTACACTTTCAAATTTTATGTAACCATTTGCTATACATAGATACAGAGATACTGGGATTCATGACTGTGGAGAGACAAATAGAATGCATGAATTACTAAAAAATACTTTTTCCCAACTATTTACTATATAAGCCCTACTCACTGCTTGTATATAATCTGGCACACTTTGCACATTATTAATCTTTTTCAGAAATCTTTGCCATGACTTTGTATTCCTTCAATACTCCAAAGGCACATAGCAAAAGCAAGAAAATTTGGCTTGTTAAATAGTAGTTATCATCCATCATAAGAATGTTGATGAAGCACAGAACCAAATCTTTTGTAAGAAATATGCATCTTAAAGAAACTGTCTATAGGGAGATTATACAACTTACACACTATTTACAACATTGAGAACAGCACCTTTTTCTTCATTTCTTTAAACTGTGTGCAGAAGATGTCTCTCTACCTTAGATTTCACAGAACCTTTCCACAGAAAATAGAAGTGCCAAATTAAAAATAGAAATGCATTGAAAATGTAAAAAGACAAGCTCATTTCAGTGAAGAAAGGAAAAAGACAGGGGGTTTTTTGTCATAATTGAGGTGTTTAAATCTCTTTAGCACCCATCATACGTATGTCTGTTCTACTGTCACTGCCCACTCGTAGTGACAAACTGTAGGTGTCTCCGTTTAGCTAACAATTGCAGAATGTATGCAGCACACGCAGGCAATCCTACAGTCCAGGATGCTAAAATGCATCTATATCTTATCATCAAACAGCTCCTACTCCCAGATGCACAATTCCCCCTCCTATCAAGGACTTAACTTTTAGTTTGTATCCATGCCAAATTACCTTGTGTTTTAATGGTAAGGCTTGTTAAACAGCAAAGCCAGTCTTAGTAATTGAGAACTAAGGATACCCTATGCAAACTCTTTTAAAATCTTAATTTGTGTGGACTAATTGAGTTGAAAAATCCAGGAGGAACTGTGAAATTGGATTTTTTTATGAAGGGGTATTTCTAGCTGGTTTCCTGGTTCTCATGCCTTCCTGTTAGACTGCATTTGGTTTTTCTTAATCCCTCTTTCATGACCATTGTTTCCTCTTCTACAGATTCCATTCACTTTGATACCTAAGAAATACGTGCAGGAATATATACAGAAGCAACAGATTTCTTTGTTCTTATGTGTGTTCTGGAAAAATGGTATCTACAGAAGAAATGGTCTCTGAGTCCAATGCTTTTGCCATACTTTTCATAAAATATTGCTACTACTAATAATGTAAAGGTTCATGTGCTCTGAGACTGCCTTGTGGGTGTAAGCGTACTGATGATCTTACTGGTGTTTTTTAAGGCCTTCAGTCTTTTTTACTGGGTACCCAGTATAGTCCTATTCAAAACAGCTACCTTGACATATTGCCAAATATCCCAAGGTACCAAGAGGTATCAGGTTAGGAATTTTTTTACTGTTTCACAGCTGAAATAAAAATGATACAGAAAATAACAAATATATGTGGGTATAAAGGTTGTAAGGGAGTAGTAGATCTTCCTTTAAAAGTCACTCCCTCCAGTGGAAATGTTTGCTTGGGTGAAAACTGTTTGCATAATTCTAAATACTTCAACAGGATTTTCCCCACACTTAAACTCTGTTACAGCAATTTACTGGTGCAATTCTTAGGGAGAGGAAGCAATAAAGGCCTTGAAAGGTATTTACTAAATATTCCTCTGCAACAAGAGTGATTTATGGCTTACTCATACATCATTTTTCAGAGGCAGCTGTGTCAATTGAAGATGTTACTGTCTCAGTCACTACCAGCTGTGTGTTGCTGCCTCCTGCCAGAGGTTGCCACGCCCTCAGACCTGCCTGGGCTCTGCTGCTCAGCTCTTCCCTACCCCACTGCAGTCAGAACAGGACAGCAGCAGTTCACTATTTAAGCTGCCTGTTGCAGCCCATATGGCAGGCTTTTACCTGAAAATACTGAGCAATGCAACTCAGAGGAAATCACTGGCCTTCAACTGGACATGTTTCAAGGAACTAATAAGTGGTGATGGGCAAATGAAACTTGTTTACATAAGACCCCAGAGGTCCCTTTGAGCCTGGTTTTCTACAATCATGCAGTTCTCAGGTGCAACAAAATGGAAAAGGATTTGAGATTTAGGTTGATAAATACAGTGCATAAACAAATAGAATATTAAATGAATTGTGTAAATTTTTCCATGTGAGAATAACCTAAAAATAAAGCAGAACATTCTGCTTACAGAAATTGAAGATTTCTGTAAATAATCATTATGATTGAAAAATGAAAATTTTTCAAATGTTTCTGTTGCAGATAGTACACAAGGTGGTGTGTGCATATATGTGAATAGGTGCTGAGTTTGCATGTCAGTGGTTACAATTCTGTGAAACAATATTTATCATCACTTACAAAAAATGGAAAAGTAAAATTGCAGTAAATGTAAAATACTCAAGATATAGCTGGAAACTATGAAACAAATTCTTAGTGCTAGAAAAATGGATATTTCTTTTTAAGAAAGGGGCTTTTTTCCTTCTTTTCATTTATATGTAGCATTCTGAACTATCCAGTTTTTATTTAGAAATTCATGTAATTTTTTTTAAGAGATAAAACCAGATAAGCTATGATAATTATGTTTTGATTAATGTATTTAATTAATTAATATTAATGGAGATATAACAACAACTTGGAATGTGAAATTGAAAATTACTCTACGTTTTTCAAATAATAGCAAAAAACCTTTGCAAACACACTGAGCAATGGGATTAGAAACCAAACTGATTCTGGTAATTGGAGAAGTGAACAAAAATTAACCAAAAGAACTTCAATAAATAGAAATATAAAGAACTACACCCAGGAGAATCAGATGAATAATAGCAGACTGCTTGGAGAGTCAGACAAAAATACATATATTGCAGTGGAAAAGGATCAAGCAGAGAACAGCAGTGTAGTGGGAAAAAAATCACCTTTTTGCAATGTATTAGGAGGTTAAAGAACACGAAGATAAATTGTCCTGTTCTACTCAGTAGTGTGAAGACCTCTGTCAGAGTATTGCAGCCATGTATGGCAGAGACTATTCTGAAATATTTCATCATGAACACACAGAACGTCATGTAGGGTTTGTAAAATAAGCTCTTTCTCTCTTTCCAGATAGATTATCTTTTTTGAATTCCACTGTGCATGAAGAATAAGCAAATTAGTATCCTTGCTAATTCATTCCTTTAATTTTGCCACTAGGAACACTTGGAAATGAAATATAAAAATTCACCCAGGATTGCTACATTACAAGAATAAAACATGAAGAAAAACATGAAAACATTTTTTCTTTTAATTTTTAAAGGCTGTTACAAAAAAATAATATTTTCCTGCACTCTCACCCCAAGTAGATAAGAATTTTTTCTTTTTGTTTATTTTTTAGATAAAATTTGGGATGCAAAAAAACTTTCTACTTAAAAGCACAAAGAATGGAAATGAACCAAAGAGAGAAGTTGAAGAAGTTCCTTTATGGTTTCAACTGCATATTGTTAAGTACCTACCTTAGGCAATCCTAAACCATCTTTAAATAGGAGAGAGATTGGATTTTCTTTTGAGTTTCTTCATAGACCTCCGGTTTTTTTTTCCTTTAACTTCATGAATCTCATACAAAATGTGAGAGATTTAAACATCTTTCAGATTCCTGTAGGGTCACAAAAATTACCAAAATTTTAATGAGTTTATAAGACTATAACTTCAGAATTGCCCAAGGTTTATTTTAGGTTATTACAGACAGAACTACTGTTTGGCTTCAGAAACAAAAATTATAAGTGAGGTTTTCAAGTGGAACTTTAGTAATTTTTGCCTTGAGTGGTGCCTAGAAGAGCAAAGAAAATGAATTGAGAAGAAAGTGTTAGGAAACTCTCTGCAAGTTCAAACAGAAAAGTAAGAGAAATCTAACATAGTTAAAGTCTGTGTCTGTTATATAAACCCTTAAAAAATGGATATAAATTTAGAATGTAAGCATCTGGTAAATAAATCCAATCAGAAGACCAAAGGAATGCCAAAACAATATATGCATTTAATGTAAGGCATACTAGATGTGCTATGTACTAGTGCTCTGGAAGAATAACAAAAGCTATAATGTCAAGGCAAAACAAAAATACAGACCTTCCATATTTATCATAAAAAAGACTTTGACCCAAATGCAGTGACCATGCAAGATGTATTCTCTTACAATAATTCTTTACAAAGATTTTGCTTTGCTTATAGTACATGGGCACACTGTGATTTGTCAGCAGCAAAGTATGCATAGTAAAGGAAGTGTTTTTCATTCAATATGTTTAAACAATTAAGCATTAAGTTATTCGCTATATATATATTTGTTATATATGTATTAAGTTTTATGGCAGAAGGGTTACTAGAGTAGGCTTACAAGTATGTGAGAGCAAAAAGATTATGAGGCGTCTTTCCAGTGGTTTTTTTTATTATTATTATTTTTATTTTTTTTCTTCCTCAATTTCTTTTCTCCATTTACTACCCCATGATACATAATGGATACAATTACTAGCTTATACAATTATTACAATTATTAGAGGCTCTGTTTATCCTTGAAATTATTATGAAGTTATAAAGCCTCAATTATTGTTTTCATGGTTGTATCCATGGCTTCATAGAATTGCCTCAGAAAGGGCTGATTTTTCTTTTTGTACAAAAGCAAAGTTTGAAGTTCATTAGTATGACCTGTATTTTGAGGAGGGGGTTGGTGCCTCTTCTATGTATTTATTTTTTAAAATTTATTTCTAAGAATGATGGTTCCAGTTACTGGGAAACTGCTTAGGTCTAATGGCATTTAATATTTAGAAGAGCAAATATAAATCTGAAGTGACATTATTATTGTTATTTAAAATATTGCATATTATAT
>VYXF01004480.1:328326-416155 GCA_013397295.1 Polioptila caerulea | reverse complement strand
TTTTTTTTTTTTTTTTTTCTGAGGTCAGTAAGCTCTGAGTTCACTCGTTCCCATGTTTCTCTTGACAGGTAGCAAGCAGATTGGCTAAGTAAATAGGTGTCCATAGGTGTTTAATTAAGTTGTCCAGCTGTAGTCCACATCTAAAAAGACCGTTTTATTTTTTTATTTTAGAAAAAAAACACTATTTCATTTCAAAGACAATAACTTCATATTTTCTGAATATAATGGCACCTAGATAGGAAATTATTTTGACATTTTCTTAGTCCTCGTAATTAATAAGAGTAGGATCATATACTCTCTTCAGGAAAAGAAAAAAAAAAAAAGAATAGTGTCAGGGATTGGTTTAACTCCTTCAAATTAAAAACAGAAATGCATTTTTGTTAGTTCTGAGATATGTAACTTAACACACCTAAAACACAGCATTTATCTTTGTCAAAAATCCACATGCCAACCGCTTACACACATAAAAATTATTGTTCTCAGATAAAATATCTCTTTAAAACTTTATATCACAGAATGGCCTGGGTTGGTAAGGACCTTAAAGATCATCTGGTTCCAACCCCATTGCCATGTGCAGGGACAGTTTCCACTAGACCAGGTTGCTCAGAGTCCCATCCAACCTGGCCTTGAACACTTCCAGGGACGGGGCACTGACAACTTCACTGGGCAACCTGTTCCAGTGCTACACCAGCCTCATCATAAATAATTTCTTTCTAACATTTAATCTAAACACACTCTTTTTCAGTTTGAAACCATTCACCCTTGTCCTGTCAATATATGCTCTTGTAAAATGTCTCTCTCCATTTACGATGTTGCAGACTCACCTTAAACATTGTGTGCNTATTTATTTTTTAAAATTTATTTCTAAGAATGATGGTTCCAGTTACTGGGAAACTGCTTAGGTCTAATGGCATTTAATATTTAGAAGAGCAAATATAAATCTGAAGTGACATTATTATTGTTATTTAAAATATTGCATATTANTGAAACCATTCACCCTTGTCCTGTCAATATATGCTCTTGTAAAATGTCTCTCTCCATTTACGATGTTGCAGACTCACCTTAAACATTGTGTGCCGTTTTGGTCACCACAATACAAGAAAGATTCAAAGCTGTTAGAGATTAACCAGAGGAAGGTAACAAGGATGGTGAAGGCTTTCAGGGGAAGCTGTATAAGAAGTGGCTGAGGTGAGTTGTTCTGTTCAGCCTGGGGAAGAGGAACCTAAGGGGAGACTTCACTGAGGTCTTCAATAGCCTCTCAAGCGGAAAGAGGAGGGGCAGGAACTGATCTCTTCTCTCTGGTGATCAGTGACATGACCCAAGAGAATGGGCTGAAGTGGTGTCAGGGAAGGTTTAGGTTGGATGTTAGAAGAAGTTTTTCACCCAGAGGGTGATTGGCCACTGGAACAGGCTCCCCAGGGAAGTGGTCACAGCACCAAGCCTGACAGAGTTCAAGAAGCATTTGACAATGCTCTAGGGGATGGTGCAGTGCAGGGCCGGAGTTAGACCCAATGATCCTTGTGGGCCCCTTCCAACTCAGCTTAACCTTTTTTGTAGGCTTTCTTTGGGTACTGGAAGGCTGCAATTATTATTATTATTTTGCAAGCTGAATAAACCAAATTCTCTTAGGCTTTCCTCACAGGAGAGGTGTTCTATCCCTCTACTGAGACTACCAAAGCAAGCTAGTTGCTTAAAGTGAAAATACTTTATTTTTATTTTTTTTTTACTCAGTAAGGACATAATTTCAATCAATGCAACTGTTTAAGACTTATGTTACCTGAGAATTTAATTCATTATTCTTTGATAACTAAAAATCCCAGATGAGATTTTTAAGGGGCTGGTAGAAGCCTATAAAGGACAATTACTTAATTTATTAATGAAAGTCATCAGACTTTTGGATAGATCATGTGGCATATGGCAGAACTACCACTGGAATGCAGTTTCTAGATGAAAAATAGGAAAATTAACATAACCAGAGCAACTTATCACAAGCTGAAATGAGGGAAAAGTCCTACAAGCATTCCACACTCTTTCAGAAATTGACTTGTGATATTTATTGATCCATAAATACTGTTAGCTATGTCTAAATCAAAAAGCATCATCTGGCTTTCCTTGCTTGTTTACTGTGACAGCAAGGTTTATTGCATCTTTCTGCACTGTTTCCTTCCTTCCTACTGTTATCCTCTGCTTCATCTCTTCCCTGTGGCCAAATATTACATTTTTCATGATAGGATCTCAAAATTTCAGCTTTCCAGAAGTATGTTTACTGCTAGCTGAAATTTTTATACAATCATAAGTTTTTAATTTTTATACATAAAATTTTGATAATTCATGCGATTAAGAATAAATTCAGTGGGAGATTGCATTGGCATCAGTGTTGTAAGTTGGGTCAGATGAAGACATTAACATATACAAAGACATGGCTTTTTTAAACTACTAATATTATAATTGTAATTGCAATAAATAATATAAATAACTTTAGTATTAAAAATCTTTATTCACTGACTTTTGTGGAATGATTTTGCACTGACATCTATCTAGTGTCCCCAAATCAGAAGTCTGAAATCTGTATAGAAATATAAAAAAAATCAAGAAAATATGTCCATGCAACTATAGTCAAAGCAAAAAGAGTACAGACATCACTCACCAAGCCACTGAATTTAGTCACACTTCACAGTTCCAGGCTCCACTCTTCTCACCTAAAGCCAACCACACCCTGGACTGCATCCAAAGCAGCGTGGCCAGCAGGTGATGTTGGGATGTGTTTCTGCCCCTTCCCTGCTCTTCTGAGACCCCACCTTGAGCTGTGCCCAACTCTAGGATGCCCAACATAAGGATGAGGACCTGTTGGAGCAATTCCAGAGAAAGGCAACAAAAATAATCAGAGGCCCCCTTCCTTTAAAGACAGGCAGAGAGATCTGGAGTTCTTCAGCCTAGAGAATAGGAGGCTCCAGGAAGAACTTGTCCCTGAGTAGGGCAACAGGAAAGGTGAAGAGGAACTTTATAAAATGACAGGTCAAGGGGGAAATGGCTTCAAAATGAAAGAGGATAGTTTTAGATTAAATACTAGAACTAAATTCTTTAAGATGAGGGTGGTAAGGCACTGGAACAGGTCCCAGAGAAGTTGTGAATGCCACAATACCTCATCCCCGGAGATGTTCAAGAACAGGTTTGATGGGGTTCTGAGCAACCTGTTCCATTGGAAGGTGTACTTGCCCATGACAGAGGTATTGGATCTAGATGTTTTTTAAGGTAAACCCAAACTATTAAATGATTCTCTGGTAATTTCTCCAAAAATTGTATTTCAGAAGGAACAATGAGAGTTGTATAGATTTTAAGGGAGAGTAAAGGCAGCATAAACAATACTCATAGCTAATAAAATATCACAGGACATAAATCTTTGCTTCCAACTATTATTTATACCATTTAATATTGCAGAGAGGGTTTTCACTGTGTTGTTCCCCTGAAACAATGTTTTTTGCACCATGCAACCAAAGAATTTCATGTTGTCTTTGTGATGTTCTTCATTGCGTTTGTAATCAGTGTGAAAATAATGTTCCCCTCAATTTCTCACAGCAATTATCGTACTAAGAGAAAGAAAATGACCCTAAAGTGAATTCAACACAAAAAGAATGTGAAGCATCTGTGTACAGTATGTTTGTGTTCTTCTGTGAGTTAGAGTCCCATTAGATATACAGACAGCATCTTGAGAGCATCCATCTCAGTTCCTTACAGGAAAAGTGTAAGCAATGAATCAATGATATTCCAAAGCAGGGCTGTTACACATTAGAACATTTCGTGGCATGCAAGATGATTAACAGCATGTTAGGTAATGATGTAAGTGCCATAAATTAGTTTATATTGTACCATGTAAATACTCAGCCCGACTGATGTCTGAACAAAGAAATCATGACTGAAAATGAGAATTTGGATCAAATCCAGTGTGCTTTCCAATTACTTGGTTTGGTTTTGTTTTGATGAATAAGTCCAGAATAATTTCTTGCATGTATATATAAAATATATAATACATAAATATATTTTTATATGTATATATATCCCTTTTTCTAATCCAAGTCTCTCACTCTCCCTGAAAATTCCTCTCCTTTTCTGCAGATGAGAAAAATTTTTACCATTTTTTAAGTACAAACCTCAAAAACTAATTTTGATTAAATTCTACAAGGTTTATCTTTATAATTTAAATAATTAAAAATAAAAATATAGTATATGTAAATGTTTTCTGTGAATGTATGTTCATAGGTTGCACTGAATGAAGTCAAAAGGTCAGAAAATAATTCGTTAAATGGTGCATGAGTAAACTACTGACCATACTGAAACCAAGGATTCTAACAAGGTTTAGATACCACATGGGATAATGAAACAAATTACAGAAAAATAGCATAATTGCATAATGTAAAAAAAATGGAAAAAAGTATACTCACAGCTCTGTTCATGATTCAAATGTAATTTAATAGGTGTTAGGATGTTTACATTGCTTACTCTGAGGGTTTTGGAATGTTTTTTTTCAGATCAGTGAGAATAGAGATCTGGTAGAGACTCCAGCTAGATGCATTTCTGGTGTGAAATACTTTTGTTACACTTCTCTTGAGATTTAGTCTTTAAATTTACACCTCAAAGGGTGACAGGCTTGTAAGCATTGACACTGCATATAAAAAACAGTCTAGCAGACTTACAAATATGGTATCAATGTGCAACAGCAACAAATGTGCAATCAGGAAAAATTTCTGGTTGTGACTGTAGCAGCTGAATTAATTTTCTGGTGTCTATATTGAATTTCTTTTCAGTTTGGTAGCCTGCAAATTCCTGTGGCTTGAGCATGTTCTGTAGGAGTTTGAAAGAGGGTCGTAAGCTTTTTTCAATATTGTTGACAAGAAGTGCTGGAAAGGAATGGTTTTTTTCTGAGCAATTCTCAGACACATCTGTATGAAGGGTCTCCAAGTAAACTGTGTTTCCATGTCCAAGATTTAAAGTTAAAACAATGAAATTCCACGTTAGAATAATGTAACATTAATGAAGGAAATTTATTCTACTGTGACAAAGATCATACAAATCTATTATTTGCTTTAATATAATGGTCCAATGTTCAAAACTTTTGTAATTCTGCCTCAAGAAATATGAAAACTAATTCCAGTTCTTTCAAACCCTATTCTAACCCTGGAACTGTGAATTCTCTTACATCTTACAAGACCACCAAACATTGATTATAAACAACATAAGTAATTTCAGTGACTCAAATGGATATTAAAAAATAAAGGTTATACTTATCTGCAAAAACAAAAGATGGCTTCAGGTATAGGTATTGTCACTTGCAAAATGACACTGACATTTTTTCTCAACTTGCTACAATATTTTTTACTAACACATTTGTCTCCATTGAAATATGTCACTTTAAGAAAAAAATATAACTATGCTGCTACTTCATATATTTTATTCTGCCCTCTCTTTACAAAGGAGTTTTATTTATACAGTTGATTAAGAAAAAAATAAAAAAAATTAAAGCAATTCTATTCTCCTTAGCATAAATTTCAAGTCTATCTTTCAAACACAAAATAGTCACTGCATGTTAAAATTCACCAGAGAGGTAGGAATAGATTAAGAAAAGGTCATTCAATAAAAATATGACATTCATACTAATAGAACAAGAGAAATGAGACGGCAGGAGACAAGCAACATTACAATGAGAACAACTCAAACACAGAAAAAAACCATATATTCATGTGATGGAAGCCCAACTTGTACATGAGTACAGGGGTTGAATAGGTCAGCAGTGACCAAAATTACTTAGAAAAATAGAATTATGTCAGAGCATACACACCTGAACTCTGTCAACACAGTTATAGTACTTCTCTCAAAGCTGAATAATGGAATAAAACCTATTTGCAAACTGATTAGGAAAACAGTTATTTTTGTTTTTAACATCTTCACACTGGAGCTGCTAGAAAGCCGTGTTCAGATCCCTTTGTTGAGAAACTCTTGTCAGGTCAATCCAGAGATTTGATTTAATCAGGGGTTCTGCAGTTTCACATAGGAAGAGAAGGAACTTTTTCAATAAAATAAAGATTCCAAGAATAGCTAAGGAAAAAAATAAAAATAACCTTAACACTCACTTGGATGCAAATAAGGTACCAAATATTCAGAGTAATTCAAGAAATCAAATATGTTTGTAACAAGCTCAGTAAGTGACTCACTGTATACACTTCCTGGAGTTTCCATATCCTCTTATTTTTCATTATTTAAATCAAGGGATGTGTTTGTCTTTATTCCTCACTCTCTTCTACCTATTCCATCATGTTCTTTTTCTGTCATATAGAGTATGTTAGGCAGGTTTTTCTTTTTTCTTCCTTCTTGCACCTTCTCTCTTACTCTTTTTCTAGTCAGATAATTTGGTTACATTTTATTAGTGCTTGTTGAATTAAACTCTGCTCTTGTCCTCCTGGTAGAATACAAAGAGATAATTCTTAAAAAAAGAGTACAAACGTATAAAGCTTCATTCTCATACTATTACTTCCTAATAGCCTGCTGCAGCGTTATAAATGTAAATTTTTGACCACGGCAGTGTAAGAAAGAGAAGACATTAATAAAACCTAGGACTCAGTGAAGGTTTTCAACAGTGAAGAAAAAATAAACAGCAAAATGCTTGGACCTGTGAAATAATAATTGAGAAAAGTTTTTTTCAGAGATTCCTTTGAAACAATATTTGCCTTTTTGAGAAGATCACTGTCTGCTTGTAACAAAACACTCCTCAGTTGTGAGAAGCAACATGACTGGTGAAATCTTCCTTCTAAAGGAGTTTACATAACCTCCGTCACAGATTGGCTCCCTTAATTTTAAATCTCTCTTCCCCATAACCAGGAAATATCATGACATCAAATTTCCTTTTATATAGCTTTTATTTTCCTTTCATTTTGATGTCATAAATACATTATAAAACAGTATTAAAAAGGCAACAAAGCTGAATGCTGTCATATCTGGGGAGTAATTCATGTTTGTATCATTTACTGCCATGGAAAATCTGTTCTTTTTCTGGCTTTAGAAGACTTTTTTAATGAGTGTTTTATGATGTTTCTGTTTACACAGTATTTTTACAACTGTTGCAAATAGACAAAAATATCATAAATTACAGGAAAAATCATCCTCAGCTTCCTTCAGGCTTAATATGAAACAGTTACTAAAAGGGGAAATGTGTAAGTGCTGCTAAAGCCCATTTGATGAATTCCACATGAAGATTTGAGTCGAGCTCTCAAGTCATTAGAAAAATACATAATTCCATACTCTATCTTCATATCTTATTTTAAAAATAAACAAAATCCAACTGTAATTATTAACATATTCTCTATAAAGAATCTGGATCATCATTTTCTAGGGAGACATTGATACTATCAAAATTTCATGATAAATGGAGATTTAAATAAAACCTGTTTATTTCTTTGGTCCATAATACCTGAATATTCTTACCTGGGAGTATGATAAGGCCAAAAGAGTACTCCTGAAGAATGAAGAGGCCTAGACCTCATGCAGGTAGAAACACATCTCATATTCACTAACTGCATTATTTAAATCTATTAATTTGTTATTATATATAGGTAATAGGTATAGGTCCAGGTAAATGTTCAGGTAAAAACAGTGATTCATATATAATTGAAAAGATAACCAGATAATAGTCAGTAAATATTGCTGAACTAGATTGTACTAGAGGAAATAGAAGATAATTCATCAAAGAGCATTGAAATGCTGATCTCTGATGAGTGCTGCCCAGAAACTGCTCAGAAAGCAAGATGAAAAGTCTTTACAGGAGAAGGATTCAATATTCAAGTAGTTTCATTGCAGTTCCTTTGAACCTATTAATCACTCTCTGTTCATACAAATGGCCTAACAAAGCATATTTTTGCAATATGTTTGTAGCATGAGGTTTTTTTCTAAGTTCTGTTATTAGCACAATTTTCCTCCTTATGTTCGTAAATTACTTTTCCAATGTGATTGACAAAACAGCTCTCTGGAAATGCAAGCTTTTATTTCTAATATTCAAACTCTTCTTGCTGAACAAGGGTTTATTCAAGCTCAGCTGAAAATCCCAGCTGTGATCCATAGAGCAATTCCAAATCAGGAAGCCCTTCCTATTCCTGTTACTTGATAAACACAAAAGTCTTTAAAAATATAATTTTTTGTGCAATGTTTATTTTCCCAAAGAATCAGTATCTATGAGCACTATAGTTGTAATACTTTCTGACAAATATAATCTAAAATATTCAGGTTCAAGTAATCTTAAATCCCAAAAACTCAATAGTTTTTACCTCTTAAATCTGAATAGCTTACACACATCCATCCTGTATCTTTACTAGCCACTAGAATTCGATCATTGTTGCTGTGGGCAGGGAATAGACATGAAATTATAATCATCTTGTCTCCTCAGTAATCTTACAAGTTTCCATATAATGAGCTCTGCAGCTGTCCAGACAGAAGCGTGTGATCAGAGAGGTGAGATTGTCCATGGTAAAAATATCAGTTTAAGGAGTGGTGCAGAACAAGATAGGAAGTTGAAAGTCATTGACTAGCATAGCCACAACTGTATCAAAGAGCACTCATCATGCATTCTCATTCATCTCAGAGCAAGCAGCTTTAATGCATTTGTCAGTTCATCTTTTCTTCCTGCCAGCTGCAACCTTCCTTTCTTTGATCTCTATCCATGGAAGACTCAGTTTTACAAAATAAATGCCCAGATTCAATTCACCACTTTGATAGAAAATTCAGCCATAAACCTGCAGAAAATTCATAGAAAGTTGACTAACAACAAGCTTACCAACAAATTAGGTTTATGTGTACTTATTCATTAGTTGAAGACTTCTGTAAGTGAAGCCAGTTGTAAAGTGTTTTTCTCTGCTTGTTGATGATGTATTTTTAATTTTGAAGCATTTCTGGGGCTTGACTCCTTTTACTTATTGGTCCTCTACAGGCCTCAATTTCATTATGATAATATAAAACCTCTGTTGCTCTTCTATGACTGAGAAGTTGAATTAGGTATTTTTACTGTTTGCATATAAAACATGTCTTCAGAAAAAATCATGGTTAGTATTTGCACAAAAGGTGTGTCCCATCACTTGAAACTTTGACATACTGGTCAAGAAAACACACTAATAATTCAAGAGAGTCACAAAAATTGTTCATTAAAAAGACTGCAGGCAGTGAGTGCTGAAGCAAAAAATGCAAAAATGTTCAGACTGACAAAGAGTAAGATTTATCTTTTTTAAAAAACACATGTATCTTGGGACAAATGTATTCCTAGAATAAAAGTAATTAAATTTCCTGATGTGTTAAATATGAGCTAAATGGGTTAACTTTGAGTAAAGAAAATTTCATTCAAGTTCTCAAGACTTTAAAACCTTAAGTTTTATAACTAAGTAACTTGAAAGAATATTGTATTATTGATGCTTTTATACTATGATTGCAAATTTTCCACAGCATGGTATCTGTTGTAATGTAGCTATTTGGTGAGTCATTGGCCTAGAATTCCTTATTTCAGACAAGTTTTGTTTACTTTCCCCTTACAATTATATGGCAGTTTGCAATTTCAGTGAATGGTCTGAAATTTAATTGTCAGAAGACTGAATACTCTTCTCTTTTCAACTTCTTATTCCGGTCTGAAGGTTATTAATAAGGCACTGTATGGCAGGCTTGTATTTTTAAAGCCTATGACAAACATTGGCATTACAGAAAGTAGACTGGGAAATCCAGGACAAAATCTGAATGTCTTTATTTAGAAAAGAACAAATAAGTACTCTAGGAGTCATTCAAAGAACAAATGAAATCTCCAAACTCTTCTCACTAGTTTGGTCAAAAATTATTAAGAAATGAAAAAAGAAGAAGACAAAAGGAAAAAAAAAATTGAGATAAAAATAAAAAAAACCCTATGAACCAGCTACAAAAGAGCCAAAACCTCACTCACACAAATAACAAGAAAATCAGAAATAAAAGCAGCTATTTAACTAGTTTCCTTTAGAGTAAGAGAACTTCTTTAAATGATGTATAGCTTACACAGGCCAGTATTAGCAGCAGTCTTGCAACCATAACTACTGTAAATAATATAACAGATTTGCCTTCCTGCAGTATATTCAATATATTCACATCAGCTTGTTTTCCTTCTGAACATGAGAAACATTTCTTGAACTGCAAAAGTCATTAATACTTCACCATACATTAAGGTCCATTACTCACATTCCTGACTGTTTGCACAAGACAGACCAGTATCTGACTCTAAATCATACAGAAAAGGCTAGAAAGGAAGAAAAGAAACATGTAACTAAATGCCCCATACGTCAATGAAGTAAAGTCTGCACATTAATTTGTTTATGGAAAACAAGGTTTTGCCTAGAGGCAAATTTCAGTTTGTGTCTTTTTTCAGTGCACAGTTATGTTTTTGCTTTATCACTGTATGAATTACCATTATAAACTACTGTATATTTGATGCTTGCCTATGGCTATCCAGAGATCTCTGCTAATGGAAGGCTGAACAGCATTAAGACTACATTAGGAATGGCATGTTTTATTTAGGGACTATGCTGATAACTTAGTACCGTATTTCCTTTTGCAATTTGCTTACCATAATTGTCAAAACATTTCCTTCTTTTTGCAAAAGTGCAGCTGTTACAAATGCCTACAGATGAGGCAGAACAGGCTCTACTAATAATACCACAGTTGCATTGTTGACTCATTGATAGCTTTTGCAACTTTTTGTTATGTAGTCCAATTTATTTCTTTGGCATCAAAAGTTTCAAATATCAACTGTAAGACTGTATGACTCATGAATAGACAAAACATTCTGAAACAAGCAGAAATCCTTAGATGTCTTAATTTTAATAACTGAGGTCATTCAAATATAGAGAGAAGATAGAAGTAGAAGTAACTTCTTATGTGACCTGCTTGAGTCTGAATTACATAACTGAAGGACAGAATGCATTTTCTGGAATTCAAAATGTTCTTGTTTGTTTGTTTGTTTGAATGTTTATGTTTGATTGTTTATTTGGGGGAATGTGAGTCATAAATCCTTTCAGTTGAGTTCAGAGATCCTATATGAACTCCTATCTGACACAGTTACTAGGATTAAATATTTGTTCTTCAGCAGACACTATAATCGAAGTCCATATTGGCCTGAATGCGTTACCTTGCAGTCATTGGAGGTAACTCCATCTCTTGAAAACTGACTTTAGCTGACTTTAATTCCAATGATTTTTAATCTGACAACCTATGAGATCTATGACAAAGCAAGTTTTTAAAATTGAATGCTTGCTGCCAAAGTTTGGACACCTACCCATTGCCAGAAACTTTACTGATGTATTAATATCCGCCTTGATACAAAGTGACTTCTCAAAGAAAAAAATTAATACATTTTTGCCTGAACAGTGAAAAGATAAACTCAATAAAACTGTGAACTTATTGGCATGAGATACACTTTTATACGGCTTGAGATCAATGGCAAGATGTGGAGGAATTTCAGGAAGCATTCTTTAATTAAACATAATAAACTACTTGAAAATTGCTGAAACTTCCTCTTGTTTACATGATTTAAACATGAATTATAAAAATCTCTAGGAAGTATAATCTTTGGAGCAATAAAAAGAAAAAGGAGGGCAGGATCAAATATTTTCATAGTTATAAGATATTAAAGCATCACATAATTTTGGTAGAAATTGAGAAAAAAAAAAAAAAAAAACAAACCCAGACAAAACCTAACCATTTATGCTAGAAAAACTTCATTTTAGATATTAGCTGCACATTCAAAGAATCACAATTTTTGCATTTCAGATAATGCAACGAATGGAAATATATATAACAGAACTGTGCTTATTTTTCAATAAAAAATCTAATTTTCATTTCTGCTTCCCAACTATCACCAATGTGAAACTTCAGTATGCAGTGGAAGTCCATCATTGTCAGATTATTATCAGCCCAAAGTTATTCTGCTAGTATAAACTGCTAAAGTATGCTTTAAAAATCAATAGCTGCCAGCAAAAATTTGCTGCACATTAAGTTAATGACCTACCTGTGTAAGCTGTACACTATATATGACAGTGTTCTATCAAAGACAAAATTGAACTTTTGCTACAAATATAAAGACAAAAGTCATTCACCTCCATAAAGCAAGGACATATTCAATTGGCAGAGGGTATAGATTTCTTTCCTCATCACAAATTATGTAATAATGATAATATATTGTCTTTATCACTATGTTGGTTTTAATCCACGACAAAAGAAATGATGCTATACCACCTGAATGGAGAGATTGGTGCACAATATGAGACCACAAAAAAAGATGGAGTATGTCAACCATTTATTTGCATTGTATTCAACTGCTCTAACATAAATCAGAGAAATAATAAGCTAGGGGATGTGGGATTTTACAGTAAAGAATATTATAGGTGCAAGTAAGGATAGGGCTTTTTTCCAGTTTATGGATCAGAACAAAGGCAATGAGGAATGTCACCTATATTTATATACTTTCTAAATGCATATAATCTATGTGCTTACAACACTATTATATGGATATGAGAATTGCATGATGTGCAGCAGAGATAGCCTTCAACATGACAGCTTTAAAGAGAAATACCTTGTTCTAGGTGATATGGGAGTCAGCTTTGCTGACGGTGCTTCTGAGGAGATAATGCACGAGATAAATATGTCATGGGACAATATGCTAATATCTATACAGATCTTATATACTATATTTGAGATTAAAAAAAGAAGGAAATATTGTTTTAAGAAAGGTAGCTCAAGGAACACAGCACCAAGCTGCCCACATAGACATACCGGCTGCCTCAAGGAAACATAGCATGGGCTTGCACACAAGAACATGAGAAACGTACACCAAACAATCCCAAGCATCAGCAACCCAGGAGCAGGCCACTTGCTCAGTGAGACAAAAATTTTTACAATGTGTAAGCATAGATTCTGCCTCACCCTAAAGGGTGGAATTCCAAATTTCCATATTCTTTCCTCCTTACTTTTGTATTTGACTACAGCTGGCACAGGCTTAAAAGGGCTGACCACCTGAAAAGCGATTAAATATTAGAACACTCCAAGAATGGGCAAAAGTTAAGAGAAGTGAATGTATAAAATAGAAAAGGAAGCATCATAATAATAAATATTGCAAAATGGGGAAAGTATCCAAGAGTAGAGTGACTATCTTATTTTCTGAGTTTTCAGTTACACTGTTATCTAAAAATTCAGTAGAAATGCTCAGAAATTTTATAGTTTTCTTTCTTGATAGAAAACATGTATTTATTATTATTTTTTAAGGTGTATCATTTTCAGCTACTCTTCTTTACACAGAAGTCCAAAATATTTAGTAAAAGCTGAAAAATTCAGTGGTGGTTCTTCTCTGTTCTTCACCTTCAGTTTCATTTTTATACAAGAGATTTAGGATTGCCTTACTAGTTGAATAAGAAAAAGAATCTAAAGATTTTCCAAAATGAAGAATAAAAAGATTTGACAAAGTGCAATTATTAAACTTTTATTCTTTAAAGGATGTACAGAATAATTTCTAAAGGCAATTTCAATTTTAAACATTTTCTCAAGTATCTCATGAGAGTACATAAAATTTAAGTTGTGCTGCTCACAGTTATAGAATATACTCTTTTTTTCTTTAATAGAATGCAAATAGTAAAGACTCCATTTTTTCCTCTGAGCTACTTCTCATTTCCTAGGAAATTGCTTCCAGCAGTTTTTCTCCAGTAGCTATTACTGCTGGGTATTGTCTTTTTTTTTGGTGTGTAATTTTATTGACAAAAGGATTGTCAGTTATGAAAATAGTAAAGATATTTCCACTAAAAAGTCAAATTAAATGGGTCAATGTGCTTGCTGAGTAACGGTTAAGATTATTTTCCTTATTTAGCTATCTCTTTCTTTTCTTGGTTCATGATTTAGACAATCAATAGAAAGCACCTTTGCAGCTTTGATTAAAGAATAGCTTTTACAAAATAAAAAGAAAAAGTTTTGTAAAAAATTTATATGTACTTGTACACATGAGAATAAAAGATATGCAATGCTGAGTAAGTTTCATGAAAAAATTTGTTTTGAAACTGTAAGCCAAACCATAAATGCACAGATGTTTGAAGGTTTACCTCAGTGACAATTTGAAAGATAAATGATTTATATATTTTCATTTTATAACCCTCTTTATGATGGGAACAGAGTGAGGTGAACTGTTCTGTAAGTAATAAGTTATGAGATGTTGAAACATATGCTGAAAAGCTCAGTATCTTGAATTCCAAACTCAGTTATTCTGGCTTATTCTTTGCAGCTGGGCTCACATAACTTCTGTTTAATATATTTTGCATTATCAAATATTATTATTAAACCCTAAAGAAGATATTCAGAAACAAAATCTTTTACAACTCCTCTAAAAAGACAGAAACAAAGCTGCATGAACTTTCTTAGCTCTATTTCAAGGAAACCTGGTGCCGTAAGGAAATATTAAGTGCTAGTGAAAGCAAGAACTGGCTAAGAAGGTTTTTCACAGAAATACGTAGAATTTTGCACACATCCAAAATCTTCAGAACTTAAAATCTTCACTTGAACAGACTTCATAGTGCACAGGATGCCAAGTCAGTTGATTGCAGTGTCAAAAGAGCTTCCAGTAGCATTAGAATATATTCATTTTCTGGTAGACCAGTAAGTTGGTGTAAGATGACAATGTTGCCAAACTTGTGTCATTACTTTGATGTAAAAACAAGAATAAATTATATAACCTGTTTCATTAGAAAGACCAGCTGTTTCTGTCTTCTATTACTGAACATGAACTTTTCCTTTCCATTATTTTTCTTTTGCCAGTAAATTCTCCTTTTTTCTCTGCACACCCCAGACTTACACCCTGCTTCAGTAATGATCATTTATCTGTGGAAACAAAGAATAAGCCTTTGCAAATAATTTTTTTCTTATGTCTTTGACATTTCACGTTAATTTTACATGTATATTGTTCAGAAATTCATGGGAACTACAATTCTTTCTTTTTTCCAGTTGATTAATACATGTATATTTTCCCCAATTACAAGCACTATAAACATGGAACAGGACAAGCCCTCTGCTAAATATCCAGTAGGATAACTCCATGTCATGTTAGGTAAATACTTAAAATTCTGTACTTAAGAAACTCTTTCAGCTCACTGCAGAAGGGGGAATTCCCAGAAAAGGATATGGTGCCTACCAAAGCAGAAGAAAGCACCATAAAACTACAAAAAGTAGTTAGACCTGACTTAGAAGCATTTTGCTATATGTTTGATGTCCTCCCCATAAATTATATTGTACTTTGAAAGTTTGCCAGCAAATAACACAGTCTTTCAACTGAAACCAGCCTTATCAGTTCTTCCAAAGCCTATTTTCTCCAAGGAGAGCAATGATTGGTTCCCACATGAGGGGCAAATTTTCACAAATAAGAGAAGCAAAGTGTGACTGGGTTGTTTTCTGTTTTGATAAAGTGCAATATCTATTCACAGCTTTCACTCCACAATCTGTGTAGATACGATCCTCTAGAAGGATTTATTAATTTAAAAGGAAAGCAAAATTAGTGTATAGTTTCAGGAACATGAAACATTGATAGTTCACAGAGATCTTTCCATAAGATTCCTAAGGTGACCTGCCTGGTGGATGTGGGAAGGGCTGTGGATATTCTCTATTTAAACTTCAGGAGGACTTTGATGCTGTCTCCCACAGCATACTCCTGGAAAAGCTGGACAGGAGCACTCTCTGCTGGGTTAGGAACTGGCTGGATGGGCAGTCCCAGAGAGTGGTGGTGAACTGGTGCATTCAGCTGGTGGCCAGTCAAGAGTGGGGTCCTGTTGTATTGCACTAATGTATCACTGATTCTTACTTTGTACTGATGCATCACAGGATTCTGTTCTGTGCACCCCTTTGGATGCTGTAGGTGGTTCCTCCCCCACCCCTCTCAGGTTAAGTCCCTCCCCTTACCTGTCCCAACAATTGTCCCCCACTGGCTTTTTTTCCCTTCCTCTGCCCCTCCTCCCCCTGAGTTTAAAAATCCCTCCTCTCAGGCATTCGGTCCCTTTTCTCCACAGCTCCCTCCCCTTGTCTTTCTCCCTGCCCTTTCTCCTCACCCCATCCCCCTCTCCCTCCTGGCTTTTCCCCCTTACCCTTCTCCTTCTTCTCCTCCTCCAGAATTTGTTCAATATTAAATTCTGTGGACGTGTTTTCCTGGGAGAAAGAGCACCCCTCCATCTAACAACTTTGTGTCCTATTGATTTGTGGGGGGTTTTCTGAGCTAGCCAAGCTAAACCCCCCAGGGAGCAAATACAATAAGGTCCCTCAGGGGTCAGTCCTATTTAATATATCCATTGATGATCTGGATGAGGGGATTGAGTCCACGGTCAATAAATCTGCAGATGGCACCAAGCTGGTAGCACGTGTCAATCTGTTGGAAGGCAGGAGGACAGGCTGGGAAGGGGCTGGGAACACAAGCCCTGTGAATAACGACTGAGGGAGCTGGGGTTGTTTAGCCTGGAAAAAAAGAGGCTCAGGGTTGACCTCATCACTCTCTACAGGTGGCCAGGTGGGGCTCAGTCTCTTCTCCCAGGCAATCACTAACAGAATGAGAGGACAAAACCTGAAGCTGCCCCAGGGGAAGTTTAGGTTAGACATCAGAAAAAAAATTGTCATTGGAAGTGTGATTAGGCAATGGAATCATCTGCCCAGGGAGGTGGTGGAGTCACTGTCCTTGGATGTGTTTAAAAAAAACTGGACATGACACTGAGTGCCATGGTTTATTTGGTGGGGAGCTGTTAAGTCTTTAAGTTGGTCTTGATGATCTCAAATGGTCTTTTACAACCTAGATTATTCTGTGATAAGAGGATGGTGTCCCAGTGTCACCAAGTGTGGCATATTAAATCTATGGGGAAGTTATTAAAATGGGACAAAGGCAGGATCATGGGGTGGTGGGTGATGCTGGAAGCACAAAAAGACCTTTGAAGCTTGAGTTTGACATGATGGGGAAAGGAATTCAATGAAAAATATATAGGGATCAGAGTGATGGTCTCAATGCAATCAAAAAGGAAGATAATTTGACTGCAACTTCCCTTTAGGTTCTTGAAGAAAAGTGAATATAAGACAAAAGAAGCACCAGGGAGGTGGTGGAGTCACTGGAGATTTCTGTTTCTGATGAAACAGTTCTGGAGATTCATAGGGAGAATGAACAACAGATATCAATATAGCTTGACAAACTCGTCAAGAGAAGTGCAAACCCCAGACTTTCGATGGGCAGAAAAATTCTTTGCTGTGGACAGAAACAACCATAAGAAAATCACTATTAACTGTTTCTCACACATAAAAGTGTTTTTTGAATCAGGTTCTAAGTGACAGTTGTAAATATGCTACGCTACAAATAAAAATATCTACAAAAGAAAAGTAATTAGGTAACGCATTTGTACAGAAAGTCACAAGATTATGAGTTATTATATTCCTCTTAGAGATGATATAGCAGAACTGGATTCATGGCTATTTCTATTCCTAATTCTTCAGCTAGTCATAACATTTAAGCAAAAAGGGAGGAAAAGAGCATTAGTGAACTCAATGTCATAAAATGTAATATGAAAGTGACAAAAGTATAATAGTCTTGTTCATAAATTCATTTATCATATTTAATTTAATAAAAAGAGACCAAAACTACCTCAGGAATTGCCAAAATATGATGCTCTAACTGATACCTCTCAGTTTGACTTGAAACATAAAATGTGAATTTAAGTTTGGGAAAGTTTTTATTCAAATATTGATTTGAAGATAAAGAGATAAGGTAAGTTCCTTTGCCTCAAAGACCATTTTAAACCTGTGGGGTGGTGTAAGGGACAAATAAAAGCTTTAATGTGGACTGCTGAAAGAAGGACAAAAAGGTCAACACTTGAAAAGAAAAGAGAGCATGTAGGGCAAAACAGGTGAATATAAACTCGTTTTACTAATCCACATGACCAGGGTAAGACCTGGGGAGAACTCAGTCATCTTCAGATTGCATAGGACGTAGATAAAACTTTCATGCTTCTCACAATTCCTCAACAAAGTGAGGTATAAAAAGTGCCACAGAAGAAAAAGATACAGCAGTGATTGATAGCTTGCACAGCAATCAGGCACATCGAGCTTTTGGGCCAATTCTGTCAATCGGATTTTTAGAAATTATTTTATTTTAAGTGACTCAAGAAGGACTATTTCTTCTTTTCCTAATAATAGTGATATTTGTTTTTAGAAAAGGCAATTAGACTAAATTAAACAAAACCCCATTACAAAAGTAAATGAAATTACCAGTAAAACTTTGCTCCCACAGAAGACTAATAACAATCATGGGTGGCTCATAAAACTAATAATTTATATTCTGAATTGTCCTAATGACAAATGAAAAACTCTTCATCTCATATCTCTGCTGAAAACAACCTGATTTCCAATCTAAGGTTCTCTCTCATTTCCCTGAAATTTATATATTATCGTCAAGATTAATCAGTCCAAGGTGATTAAATGCTTCTCTCTGTAGTGAAATAATCTGTTTTCAGTAGGACTGAAGACATTTAATCATAATTCACCAAATAAAACTCTCAACTGAACCCAGGCAACTATCAAATTTTAGTCCAATATCTATATATATTATTAAGCTACAATTTTAAATGTGCTTAGCTTTTTGTATTTTTCCAGCAGATGAGTTAAAAGATAAATTTTGACTTTAGCTTTACCTATTGCTTTCTTTATGCAAATAGATTTGAGGAGAAAAATCTTTCTGTGCAAGATGAAGTGAAAGTTTGGATACATGGAAAATATTCAGAGAGCTGCAGAAATGGCAAAGGAAAATCAAAATGTGATGTCTGCAAAGTTGTACAAATAAGTGGATGGGGAAAGAGAATTAACTAGCCACCCCAATACAGAGTGGAAATCATTCAAGCTTGCTGCTGACTCTTATGTAAATCCTTCCACTGTGACCAGACTGACTGCTATAAGAAAATAATTTCCTGCTGCCACAGAAACTTGATTAAAGAGACCAAAACACAAATAAAGAGCAATGTCTTGTGGTGCTCCTAAAGGGAAGCCTGCAGGGAAAGGAAGCTTAGAAATTGTGGAGCAGGTTGGTGCTAAACAGTCCAACTTCATTCTGGAATTTGCCAAGTGTGTTGACCAGTTTGCCTCAGCTTTTCATAATTGTAATGTCTCTATGTAATCTAGATTATTTAATTCCATGTCAAGTTTTATTTCCCTACAACACTAAGAAAAGGCTATTTTCTAACTCAGGAGCTGCAATTGTATGCCAGATAGGAAGTCTTCTATCATGCATTGCTGAGCATCTTGAATGGCTGTATTATCATTACCTGAAACTCTATCACTTAAGCAGGAATAGAATATGACTTTTTAAATAGAAGAATTATTGAGTCATTCATGGAAATGTCTCTATTTTGATTAGAATCAAAATGAAAAAAAAAAAAATTCTTTTCTCTTTGAAGAAGCCTTCTCCCTCTACATAATAACCACATAGTGCTCAATGAACATCAAAATTTGCAAGAACTTCCCATTTCAAGCTACAAACTCTAATTACATTATTTCTCAGGAGATAAATCAAGAACGTAGATTCCAAACCACAGACCAATCTATTGGCATGTTTCTGTTGACTGGAACTTAAGACAGGTAGAACCAGGGTAAATTTAAGGGAGAGGAATATCCGCGATTGAGAGACAGGGACTACTGTCGATGATCAGGATCCGATTTTACTGTGAGCTACATATGCTTATGTATTATTCTAGGAAGGCTAGAAATGTTTTACTACATTGGTTGGGTTAAACGTCATACAAACAAACTTACTTTGCAACATTTTTACTTAATCCCATCTTCGTTCCCTGTTGCCAGATTTGATCCAATCTTCTTGCAATCTTCGAAGCTCTGTTTGCTCTTGTCAAGGCATCCTGGTAATCAGATTGCTTATGCTAATTAAATCCACAGAACACTCTGTCTTACCTCCCACAGAGAAAAGGAAGATTTAGCTCCGAGAAAGTCAGCAGAACACCTTTCCACTAAGAAGCATATTCTTGTAGGCCAATCCTATCTCCCAAGGCATGACAGAACTGTCCTGATTTTGCAAAAACTACTTGAGACATATATATGTGTGCATATATATATACACATATGTATAAGCTCCAGCTATTTATGTAAAAGGTAGATACATACTTATAATGTAGATATGTACAGTGTATGCTCAACCTAAATTAATGAAGATTATAGCTTACCAAATATATACTCCAATATGTATTCAAGGGAAAACAGAGTAGGGCAGAAGCAACCCCAGACAGTCATAGAATATAGTGATGATAACTTCCTTCTCCAAGTCACAGAGGATCCAGAGAGGAGGTGTTATGGTGGATCTTGTTGTCAGCAACAAGAAGGGGCTAGTGGGGAATGTAACATTCAAGGTAAGCCTGGAAAAATGAGGCTGAAGAAAAGAAGAAACTAAATGTAGGTAGGCTTTTTCTTCACCCCTGCTTTATTTAATTGTCTTTAGATATGTCTGAAGCAGCAATTACCATGTTAGGCAAGCACTGACCTTTACAGGTATTTCACACTTTCCCCCCACACACAAATTTCTACATGCAGGCTCTGCATTTTGCTAGATATTTGAAGATTACTTTGTTTTCTAAAAGATATACCTCACACTGTGCCAGTAGAGGTGCAGGTTCAAAATTAGGAAGAATTTTTTTGCTGGAAGAGCTGTCAGACCTCGGAACAGGCTGCCCAAAGAAGCAGTGGAATCACCTTCCCTGCAAGTGTTCCAGAAAAGAGTGGACATAGCACTTCGTGCTCTGGTTCAGTTGACAAGGTGTTGATCAGTCAAAGTCTGGACTCAATGGTCTTGGAGATCTTTTCTAACCTTAATGATTCTATGATTCGGGAACCTTATTGCATAATTCTGATTTTTTTTTTCACCAAATTTCTTCTACTGGGGAAATGGATGCCTTGTATGAGTTGTATGGCTTACTTACCTGTTTATGGATAACAAAATGATAGCTTTTGATCATATGTATAACAAGAAAGGTAACATAAGGAACTAGTGAAGATAAACCTTTATTTTTAAGGTTTTTCAGATGTAAAAGTGATGTGGTAATTCAATATTTATAAAAAAAATAGAAAAAGGAAAATTAATATTTGCTTCTAGACGTAAATAATATTAAAAATATTTTTTAATTTAATGATTCACATAGTTCTGCTCTAACTTCACAAGATGATTTGTATCAGTTTATAAACTACACTGTAAAATTTTAGTATGGTTGTATACAAATTATTGGAATATAAATATTTGGAGAAATAAACAGCCAACACACTTGGCTTGATTTTAAAATGAATAAAATCTTTTTGAGCACACAAGCATGAGGAATTTGTGTTTTAAAATGTCCCATCATGGATTGGAAACTAGTCTATACTTAAAAATACCACAATACTTTTTAAAAATCAAAGGAATTGGCTATTATTTAATTTAATTGATTTTAAAATTATTTATTATCACTATCTATCTCGTGTCCCAGCTTGAATGTACATCATACTAATGCTTACAGAAATTCATAAGGGCTTTTTCAAATATATAATAAACTATTTTTTCTTTAGGCTTTGTCCTAATGGCTTTAACCTGGAAATAATGGAATGGCTCACAGTCTGAACCAAGGATCCAGTTTCCACTGTGTACAATTAAGTCTTTGCCATGATTACCTTAAATGATTGTTACAAGAGATGGAGATCACAGCTCTGGAAGGCTTTACACATTCACAGCCTGTACGAAAGGAAAATCGTACAAAAGTCATTAGATCTGTTTTGTATTATCTGCAGAGTTCCCTAAACAATTAGTAAAAGAGTCCTATAAAACTAAGTTTGTCTAGATCAGAAGAGCTTAGCTGCTGTTCCTATGATGTGCAGTTGACAAAACCCAGGAAACTAGTCAGGAATTGATGAGACAATTAAATAGAGTAATTGCTTTAACAAAAATTACCAAGCAACAACAACAACAAAGAAAAACCAAACCAAAAAAAAAAAAAACAACAGCAAAAATAAGGTGCTTTAGATGCCCTGTTGGAGAAGTTACCCAATGCTTTGACTATAGATACGGGAACACAGTTTTTCTTTCAGGAGAAACTGAATTGAAGTAGGTCAAAACTCCATGTTTAAGACAGTGTTTGAATTTTAGTTTTACTAGCAGAATTTGTACAAAAGTTTCTCACAGAGATGAGAGGAGCTGCATGGGCATCTGGAGTTGATCTTTCTCTACCTGCAAATCCCAGGGTTTAGTGAGGGGAAAAAACAGTAGTAAGCAGTAACTTACATAACATGCTCAGGTAGCATTTCGCCCAAAGCTATCCTGAAATTAAGATCAACTCAGAAAAACTGTTTTCAGCCTAGACATAGAATCTAGTCCTAAAGTTTTACAGTTTGAAGGGTTCATATTGCAAATATCATTCTGCGTTGAACAAGTTATGCCACACTAGCACAGTACTGAAAAGTGCAGTGAATTTAAAAGGACACAAGCAGGCCTAGAACAAAGGAGATGCAAATATCCATTTCGACTCCTTGATGCAGTTGTATTTCAGACCAAGCAAAATGCAAGGAGAGAAGGGAGCATGTTTGAGAGTGGGGTGTATTTGACATATAACAGGAATCATGTCTGGCTAGTGGAAAGCTTGTTTGCTAAAGTCATTATCACTTCTTTGTCTTATTCCTGTATCTAAGCTTTCTGCCATTCTTCCTCTTAAACCTGAAACACATGCCTTAACACAGAATATTCTTTTCTCTTTCAAATCCCTCCTATCAGATGCAATTAAATAGATTGCATATATTTTAGGGATAAAAAACAGGGGAAAATTGGTCTCAGACATGCAAAAATCACATATTAGCTTTTTGCACTCACCCCTCCAGTAAGTTTTTATAATACCATGAAGTGTTACCCACAGAACTAACAATTTGGTCCCTGCCACAGATTTTAAGAGTGAAAGCAATGAGGTGGAAACAAAATGAAAAATGCCAAAACACATTTTCTCCAAGTGTCTCTGTACTTCAGGTTAAATGCATTTCATATGGACAAAAGTAATTTTTTTATTTCCTAACCTGGATAATTTTTAGAGAGGGATTTTAAGTCCGTTCGTTGTCTTTCCATCAAAAGCACATTTTTTGTTATAAAATATTCAATTAAAATTTTTTTGTGTTGCAGAAAATATTGCTTAAGAATTGAATGACAGCAGGCAAAGAAAGCCTCCTTGTGCAGATGGGTGGTTTAAGAGTTTAGTTCTTCTCCAATCCAAATTGGATTGCTTTTCTAGATGTATGTCTTTTCCGTAAATTGCTTTTCTAGATGTATGTCTCCATAGAGGTCAGAATAATCCAGAGCACTACACATTCAGCTTCCTCCATTATGTACTGTGACGTTTTGAAAACTGGTTGAAATCTCCTAGTGGGAGGAAACTTGTTAGAAAACTTCAATAGAAGTCCTGCCTAGCAGATTGCAAAAATAGAAAATATGATGGTAAAATATGGGGGTAGTTACACCTAACTTTCTATCAGGATGTTTGGTAGTATGAGTAATTTCTGTTGTAGAACTGTGTTAACAGGTAATTCATTTTGTTGAAAAATATCAAGTCAGCTTTCATATTAAAGGATATGTAAATATACTTCTACAGAAACCTTAGATGCAAATGACTTTTGCCTTATTAGTTACAATAATGTGATTGTATCTTTTGTCTGGAACTGCTACCATATCTGAAGCACTCTGCTTTCAGAAGATTAATATCCTCTAAGTTAAAAGAATAAAAGAGCTCCAAGTCCCCCATTATTCCTGGTGTTTGGATAAAAGGCAGGGGAAATCCATGACCAAATCTAGAAAAAGTAAAAACATTAAACTAATATTCTGAGGTGTTTGTAGGAATATTGCTAATTCAATGATGCAATATAAAATTTGACTGTGTTACTGACCTCCATTTGCAATGAAATAATTATTTCACAGCTGACTCTATGCCATCTGAAATTCACTCAGCAAATGGCTTTTGTTCAATGATCTCAGTGAGCCCTAGAGTAAGAAAAAAATCTAAATAGTTTAATACCAGTTCTTGATCTGCCAATTGCTGTCAATGTCAAGAAGCTGAACAAACACTCTTCATTCAAATGAATGGAATAGGACAAATGTAGATGATATTTTATGAGAAGTACTGTTAGTGCTTCTTTCAGGTCACTGTTTTGTTCTGTTAAGGTTGTAAGTGGCTGATCTTAAATGGAAATCTGGCATTATTATAGATAGAAGAAAATACTGGCATTTTGATCCACAAAGATAGAAAGGTTTCAAACATCAGCTGAAATCAATGAGATTGAAGTGTTAAAGATTTCTTGTCTGCACTAGATTTCTATATGATTTTGTTACCTAAATTACTAATAAATATGTCACCCAATGTATAAATAATAGCATTATTTAAATGAGATAAAATAAATATTTTTTAATAAAAAGCTATAATTATTTTATAGGTGAAAAATTAGGAATTTAGAATGGTATTTCTTCTGCAGAGAAAAAAAAATAAGGTGTAGCAAGATGGGGGTCAGCTTTTTCTTGCAGGCGACTAGACAGGATGAGAGGAAATGGCATCAAGCTGTACCAGGGGAGGTTCAAGTTGGACATCAGGAAGAATTTCCTCACGTTCACCTCTTGAACATGGGGTGTCCAAGAAAAAAGCTGAATGTGGTGTTTTCTTCTTGGTTCAAAATTCCTTAAATTTCTCTGTGCACATCTATACATCTCTCCAAATCAGTCTGTTTGTTAGGAAGACTTACTGACACCTAACTCTCTGAGCATAAAGCAGTATGCTACCAATTAAGTCAACCAAATTTAGCACATCTGGAAATACCCTCTCACCAATAATTTGAATTCACATTTTTATTTAGCTTGCAACACACAAGCAAAGAAACAAAAATGCAGTTCAAAACATAAAGAGATAGGTAATTAAGTCTTCAAATATGGCAAACAATGTAAGTTTTTAAGCATGGTTATTGTCACTGTCAGAAAAACACACAAATCCAAGAATAGACCACAACACCAACAGGCTGCTTACACATATACTCTATTATGAAGCTTCCAAAGATTCAATACCTCAAATTTACTTACTTCCCAGGGATCATAGAGGTATCACAACCTTTCTATATGTGTAACTAAACTACATATTTAAGTGAATAGTCACAATATGTATAAATATACATGGTTTGCTCAAAGTGAGGCTCATGGCCAAAGATGTTTTCTGTTTTTTTGTTCCTGTCCTCCCCTCAAGGTTTATTGGGCTGAAGAGTGAGTCACCTCAAATTTCTCCTCTAATAGAAAATGTAACTTTGAGCAAGCAAAAAATGACTAGCTTGTCATTAGGCTGGAAAGACCCATTGATTCATACGGCCTGAACAACGCTACTAGTTGCAGCACGGGAGAGGCAACAACAAAAGAAGAAAAGAATTGAGAGCATAAGAACACAGCTGCTACTTTTGTCAGGACCTGGATATCTTTCAGCAGTAGGTTCTGACTTCCGACTAGTAAGGGAGAAGGAGTCTGGTCAAGGTAAAGACAAATGATGGGAAAAGAGTGTAGCTTGAAAGGCTAATCAGCACACTCTTAAGGTAACCCATTCATCTGTTGTTGATTTCAGAGAAAGGAGTATTCTCCTAAACTTTTCTTGCATATTTTAACGTAGTAAGGACATTGATAAAACCAGAAACTCCCAGTAAATATTTTGAACAATACCAGTTCTATTGCTATCACCATCCCATTTATTTCCCAAAGCCACCTTTTTGATCCCATATTAGTGGCCAAGATCAAAACATCTTAATTTTCATTTATGTAATCATGTAATATGTGAGGAATTCTATTGCATCTATGCCTTTGCCATTATGTTTAAATCATTGAATCCTTAATACACCATTCTTATCCTTTGTATGAATTTAAAGTTCAAAGAAGAATTTAATTGCAGCTTCTCATGGTAGTGTGGAAGGCACAAAAGACCTTGATTCTGTGTAAGCACTGCTCAGCAATAATGAAAACGTCCCTGTATTAGCAACACTGTTTTCAGCACAAATACAAAACATAGCCCCATACTAAGCATCCGAAGAAAATTAACTCTATCCCAGAGAAAAACAGTACACACTTTAAAGTGTGAAACACATTAAATACCAGAGTGGTTACAGTGACTTTTCAGTTGTAAAGAGGATTTTTTTTTTTTCTACTGTAAAAAGGCCACACTTTGAAGCAGAAGCACTTAAGCCTTAGTGGATCTATTGAGTGCTACAGAATACACTTTCTGTGCCTGATTACAGCATGTTTCAGAAGTACTCTAATAGATAGTGAGGTTACTTTGGGCATTGCTGTCAACTTGTATCGCAGAGTGCATCTACCATAGGCAACACAGGAAAACTGGGTAGAGGAAAACAGAGCAGGTGTTGTGTCAGTAACACATTACCATGCTTACTTCTGGGGCCAGGGATGACTGAGGAATTTTAAAAAGGATATTTCTTTTGGAGCAATAGGAAGAAGATTGGAAATTTTTATTGTACAAAATTCTTCTTGACTTGAAATATAGAATGAACTGTGCTATGATGCATATACTTACACATTTTGTTTTATGGATGTTCCATTAGAAGAAAAAAATAAATTCATCAAATCTCAATCTTTACAGTTGTCTGATATTGCAGAAAGAGAGGATCATGCAAAAATATTCTTGTATTTCTCTTGTTGAAATTTTACAGGAGGTAGATTAAGTACAAGATCTGGATCCAGCTCAGTGGTCAAAGGTCTAGAAAAAGATACTGCTGATTTTTTGCCATATTTATATTTGGTCATAAATAAGACTGTATATAGAAGAAAAAAACCCAAAGACACATAGAAATAGATTGAGGGTAAGGGTCTGACATTTCTAGAGCCATTCTTTCAAGGTTTTACATAAAACAATTTAGGAACATATAATCTTAATGTCTGCTCAATCCTGGTCAATATACTAATTTTTTAGGTCAAAATAGAAAAGTACTATTCATACAGGTTGTTCATTTCTTAGCATCATTGTTTTCCAAGTTGTTCCTGAGGTACTCAGATCCAAATAAGACTAATGATAACCAAATTGAGAAGAACAACAGAACAATAAGCACTCAATCATGTCACTAGAGCCAACCACTCTAGGATTTTCAAAATTGGATGCAGGAGGTATTCCACGGATACAAAGGAAAAATTATGACTTTAAGTTATTGCAAAAGCATTTTTATGCATAAAACAAGTTAATCTACCTTTATGCAGTATTTGGTCACCCAAAGATATCTAAAATACGAAATAACTACCTAATTTGCCTTTTGAACAACACTGACGGAGATAATCACAGAATCACAGAATCACAGAATCACAGAATATGCTGAGTTAGAAGATGACTAAGGAGCTGTATGTGGTCTAGATAGTCTGCTCTTGGGGAAAAAAGTGCATTGCACTGCTGTACTGCCTTGTGCCTTCAACCAACTGTCCTGCCCTCCTCTGCAGTCCCCTTGTCACTTTTTCTCCAGGACACTGCAGGGTTGGGGCCTTTGCTGCCTCGGAGGCTGACCTGGAACAGAGACTAGACAGAGCAAAAATGATATTTACTAAAAGATCTCAATGTGTACACCTGGTCACCAGAGCCTGGCTAGGCCACACCCAAGATGAACTCCAAAATGGTCACAAAATGCACGACCGATCACAAGGTCTCACGCTTTTATAAGTTCTGGTTCCTTAGCATATTGGAGTTAATTGTCCAATTATAGCTTCAGGTTATGAAGCTCCATCCTCCTTGTTTTCTCTCCACTTCACCGTTGTTCATGTTCTTAGGCCTGAAATTTGTATCAGTTGTCTTGGATCCCAAGCTAGAAAAGGAATTGTTTTGTCTACCTATGCTGTGAAGACAGCTTACCAACACTTAATATGAAGCCAAGAACTACACACTAAAGCAGCACAAAATCTGAAAAATATAAAAGCTAAAACTTAAGGCATCACCTTCCTCATGCAAGACTGAGGATGAAGTGTGGCAGAGGGAAGTGGCCACCTCAGAACTTCCCTCTGGTCCCTGAGATGGGCAGATCCTTTTCCTCCTGTGTAGGCTAAGCCCCATGAGTCTCCAGGTGGTGAGACTCTGTACGATGTTATGAGAGGAACTAATGGCTGCTCCCTGGCTTCTGGTCCCAAACTATCAAACAGCACAACTCTGCCTGTAGGGTACACCTGTGGGCAACAGCACTATAGTAAAATCTCCTAAATACGTCCACTGTATGGGCAGCATGGTCAGGATATTTATAACCAGCCTTGGTATTTGTATCAGGAATACAAATTGAATTGAATGAAAAAAGAGTTGTTATTAACAACATGTGACTTGATATTTTACCAAATTTTAAAAACTATTTATTTTTTGTTCTGTTTTAGTATTAGAAGAGTAAAAAAGCAAGCTCCTGGAATGAAAGGTGAGAAGAAGTAACTTTATCTAAACTCAGTCATGGTTTCTCCTCAGAACAGCAACACTACCAGTATCTCCTAATGCATGTCATACTGCAAGCTAATTGTAAGTTCCTGGTTAGAATATTTATATCTGAGTAAAGGATTTATATGCTTCTCTTCTCAATAATTACATATTAAAAATCAGAGTATCATACAAATTTACTCAGAAAATTTTCTTGTATAAACATGCTTTATATATAATAAAATGTTAAATAAATGTATCTGAATTTTAAATAGCAACACAGGAAAAATGTATCAAAAATACCTGTAATACAGACAGTTTCCACATATGAAAAACTACTGATTAATTCTTATTCAACTTGTAGAGTTATCTAATTTTGACAGTGAGATCTCTCAGTGGAATTCAACATATCACCACGCACTTTCCAGTGAAATTAAGTGTCTACTCAACACTAAAGTGCTTGGCTGTTATTCGACCGTGTTTGCACTTAATGCTTTTAAAATCCATTAGCTCTCATGGACCTTATTCAGACTGACAATCTTGTACAAAATGAACAGTTACCATTAGGTTAACTTGAAGACAAAACAAAACAAAAAGTTAGCTGTGAAAACCTGAGAGTTTATATGTATTGATCAGGAAATGCCTGCCATGAAATAAATGTAAAACTACATAAAAATGTAGGAATATCAATACATTTCCAGGGCCAAAAAAATGAACATTTGTATCAGGATTCCTCAGAATCACTTTTTCTGGTTTCCCAGAGATTTGAGGAGTAGATTGATGCCTGGTATAATTGATTACGTATTAACATTAGCTGAAGATGACATGAGGGGTAATGATAATGTGGATGATTTATTATAGCTTTATACACTGGGTAATGCTACACCAAACAAACAATTATTACAGGCTTTATTAGCTCTCTGCATTGAAGCTGATCTCATGTTTGACATACAAGAATTTATTTATCCTGCAAAATCTCAACCAAATAGTCTGTTCTTTATTATTTAAACAGGATGTGTATGTTTTATTCGAAATTGCATCTTAGTAAATGAGACTCTTGTGAATCACACCTAAAATATTAGTCTCTGTTTTGAGAGATGGGAGGAAAATTTTCTCAGATCTTAGTAAGGTAGGAACAAATGTGTTTTGACTTCAGAAAAATAAGTAATAACCCTTCCTTTTCAGAAGCCTTTTATGTTCAATAAAATTCTAAAGATGCTACAACAACAATCCTCCAAATCCTTCCAATTCTTTAAGTAGAGCTTAAAGGTATATTTTAAAGTTATTTGGATTTTAAATAGATCTGACTCCAAAATAAAGCCAGATGTTATACAGGCTGACCTCATAGACACTCAAACACAGACCAGGCTCCTTGGCTTACTGAAATCTCTGTAACAACTTCAAACAAAGGCATAATCTGAATATTTTTAAACCTTTGGGGAACTCTGTACTGGAATCATGTCTCCATTATCGTGACCTGCTCCTTAATTTTTGAGGGTTATCCTAAGAAAAAATGTGAGAAATATGTATGCTAAGAAAAACTTCATTTAAGATATCATTTCCATGGAGTGATGAAAGAAAAGCTATTACATTTTCCATGCTGAAAGACCTAAGTTTATGGTTTGCTGTTGCTGTGGCATACCATGGCTGCCCTATTTCAACCTTGTATCTTGACAGTAATTGTTAGGAATTCAGAAAGTCCAGCTGTATAAATTGTCTGAATTTGGTTCATAGCTCTAGATCAAACATTCCAGCTTTTTCAACAATATAAGAATTGAATTTTTTATACCATTCTCTGTGAAAGAATGGAGTGTCTTGGGCAACAAGATTGAAGAACAGCTTGGTGGCCTGGTATTGGTATATATCATAGGAAGAGATGTGTACATACTAATAGTGCAGGAGAGAGCATGAAATGAAACTACCAAAGGAGGAAATCCTTTGTGCAGATCAGCATGAAGATGTGATCAGTGCAGATCAACCCTAGACTGGATAGGGCCAATGTACACACATAAAACCCAGGTACCACTGCTTTTGCTTTAGTGGGAGAACAGCCTGTCCCTGCTGCTTCTGACAATGCCTTGCTGCTGCCACTGCTGTGTATCAAACTTCTAGACAAAATTTTTTTAGATACAGTCCTTGCTACTCATCAGTTGAAATTAGAAGTATTTAGGTCTGTTCTCTCCAGGATTAGGATAATAAAATTTTCCATAGTGAGCATGGATATTGCTACACATGCTAATGTTATGCATTGAAGTAACAAGATGTGAATATTTAATGCAAGGAAAAATTTAATTGGACAAAAAGTGCTATGGACGAAAAAGTAAGAAATGAAAAAAACATTCAAATTGAGCCAAAGAGATGTTAGTAGAAAGTGGAACTTTGATAATTTGTTCCATATTGTAAAAGTTAGTTGTTTATTCTAAAATATGAAGGTCAAAATACAACACCTATTTCTGAAAAATTAATTCCTACTAGGTGGGAGAATATTCCCCAACACCAATTCTAGATCTGCTGAATGATCAAGATGAGATAATGATCTCTTACCCTGGCAGCCGTATCAAGTAACACGAGTTCGAGTAGCAAAGTTTGAAGTGTTTCCTTATAGCAGAAAGCAGGTAACTTAGCTGTATCTCTGGTCAGTTTAAGAGACTTTGTTGACAGATAAAAACAGTTAACAGATAGTTAGCATAGGTTGCACTTCTCTAACTCTAGTTCTAATAAAATTAATAAAGGTGACCCTTAGTATGCTAGTATCAAGAGAGAGAATATGCAGCTAAGCTGTATTTCATTCACCTACTGCTTTAACTGAACTGGGAACTGCTGAACAGGAACAAAAGTCAGTGCTCAGTAGGCTTTGCTTGAATGTGCTCTTCTTAAGGCAAATTTGACATTACACTAAATTTATGATTTGTGAAAATATTCTTATTACATCCTACATAGATAAGTGTAAACAAAGTTTACTGCAAAGCTGCATACTAAGGAAGAATTTTGGAAAATTGCAGAAAAAAGGGCCAGCTCTAAATGTAGAGAATCAAAGCCATATCATCCCAAACTTTAGCTTTCTATCCATCACAAGACACTTGCTTCAATGCAAGTATTCTACTAACTGGCTCTTTCTTACAATAACTGGAACAAATCTCCTGCAAATAAAGTCCTTGTATATATGAAGCTGCTTTCATAGCATTTTTTTGTCATTGATAAGTTTACCCAAGTCACCTTTTTTTACCTTAACTTTCAGTCTTTTCACTGAGCATCTGTTAGCTAAAATGAAGCCTATAATAAACATTTATGTCCCTCTTTATGCTGATTGTTGTTTACACCTATGTGGCAAGGCTGTAGGAATATATTGAATATTTATGTAGCAAGAAATTGCACCTCCAGACTATTAAACACAGAGTGGAGCAGCTGGGATTCTCTAAATGGATTCAGGCCACTAGCAGTATCCATTATTTATCTACATTACTAGCTGCACTTGCAAAGATTGTTCACTCTTTTTCCTCCTACACCTGATGACAGCAGAATGGGAGCACATCCTTTTTAACTCCATCGACATCCCAATTTGTTTGGAATTGCATTCTGGTCTGCATTCTCATTACGATGAAGCAGCAATGTGAGAAAATTGAATTTCTGCTTTTTAAGAGAAAGAAAATGTTATGGGAATTGCTGGCCTCCCCCTACACTACTCCACTGCCGTGAGATGTCACCTGGAGTACTGTGTCCAGATCCTGGGCCTCAAACATAGGAAGAATATGGACCTGCTGGGGTGAGTCCAGAGCAGGGACATGAAGATCAAAGGGCTGGAGCACCTCCCTTTTGAGGAAAGGTTGAGTGAGTTGGGATTGTATAGATTAAAGTGAAGAAGGCTTTTGGGAGACTTTAGAAAAATACCTTAAGAGGGTTACAAGAGAACTGGAGACAGACATTTTACAAAGGCATGGAGTGATGGGATAAGGAGCAATGGCTTTAAACAGAAAGAGAGTAGGTTTAGGTTAGGTATTAGGAAGAAATTATTTACTGTGAGGGTAGTGAGGCACTGGAACATTTCCCAGAGAAGCTGTGGTTACCCCAGCCCTGGAAGTGTTCAGGGCCACATTGGACAGTACTTTGAGGAACCTAGTCTAGTGGAAGGTGATAGGATTGGAAGTAGATGATCTTTGAGGTTCCTTCCAACCCAAATGGGTTGAATAGTCATATGATTCTATAACTATTTAGCAAAATTCTGATCAGCTGCAGTAAGTCAGTGCAAGTTCTTTCACTTGAGTAAAGTCAAAAGAACAGCATGAATCAAAGAGTATTATCAAGAGAAGACTGTTCTCTGTAAATATCTCTGGAACTTTGGAACTTTAAATTTTCTTTACATTTTTTCTCATATCCTAGTCAAATCTCAATTTGCATTCATTTTATTGCAAAGCATATCCAGAAGAAAGTCCAAGGTGTTATCCTAAAGTCTATTCCTTTTCCTCCATTTTATGTGTATCACTATGCATAGATACACATTTCAAAAAAATATTAATACAAACCATATTATAGATCACTCTTTTTCATGCTTATTAATCTCAGAAACAAGGTCTAGAACCTTAATTGCTAACTTACTTCTTTATCATGTAAAATTCAATAACAGGGTTTTAATTTCCTCTGTATGTTTCTTTTTTCACTTGTTTCTTTCATTGCATCTATTATCTAGTCATACTAAAAATACATGAATGTTAGATGATGTCCCATTTTTCTAGTGGGACTTGTTAATGAAATTACTTTCATTATACAGTGATTCCTCACCTTTAATTTATTTATGGAATTCTAAGAAATGTACTTGCCTGGGTAAAATTCAAACTTTAATAGTGTTTCTATTCAGCTCAAGATGTGATTCCGTGCATTCAGAATCCCCTTTCTGCTCTTTGCTGATTTTTGTTTCTTGCATGATTCTTATGAAAACTCAATATAAAATTACTTGTCTTTCCTCTATGATGGTGTAAAATGTCATGTTTCATTGCTTTTGTTGTGTATATTTAGTTGCATGTTGTAGGAGGCCAGGTCTGGCCCAGATAGATTGGACCGTGAGCTACATCAGGAGATCGGCGAAGAGTCCCGAAAGCGGCAATAAAAATGAGGGATGGGCTCGATCCAGTGACCCGAAACAAAAGAAGTTTAATAACGAGAAAATAACAAACAGCAGCAACACATGAGAAGCCCAACACAGTACGGGGTGCACTAGGAAAGGAGAGGCACAGGATGAAAGTGACTTATATAAGGTCAGCTAAGGGTGGAGTTTGAGAGAAGGGTTCCAATAGGAGATGAGGATTAGGAAGATTATAATTACTGCAGCAAATATGAACAAATAACAACAAGGGAAACAGAACTTCCTAGCAATATTTGCATATGCCTCCCAGGCGGCTATGGAGGTAATATTTTTTCTCTCCCTAACTAAGGAGAGCTTTCCCATGGTCTTAGGCTGAATCCTTCATTGGCCCCTAACAGCATGTGATATGTGGTTTATGGTATCTTATGTATTTATTTTTTTAGTCCTGACCATACCAGATAAGGAATGGATTCTTATATTAACATATTCTGGAAAGGCATTTCAAGGAGGCTTGTCAAGTTCAGCTTAAATACCATCACATTAGCCAGAATTAAAAAATTCTCAATGCTAGCAGAAATAATTAATTTTTCTGAGTCAATGTAATCAGCAAAGAAATAAAAGAAGTGTCTTTCCTAGTGCACCTCTTCAAGAACTTCTTTAAAGTCTTAGATTTTCTGGTAATGCAAACAGCAAACTATAATAATAAGTACTAACTATTTGTAGAAACCTGGTCTCCTAGGAGTTAGCAGAAGAAGACTCTCCCACATTTTGATTAACTTGGGACTTTGACAGATTTCCAGTTTTCCAATTTTTTGAATTATTTTGGAACCACCCCTCAAAGCTATACAGCATATCACATGATCACACTGACAGAGACAAAATTTATGTTATATATAGCCCATTATTTTAACAGAAAATAATTGACCATAATGGGATAGTACTCCCAACCTGAACATAACTCTTTAGATTTCAGGATAGCATTCACAAAGAGAGATCTTCTGCACCCAAGCCTTCTTCTAGGTATACCAATATCAAGTTCGGGTAAGCACTGACATAGAATTTTTTCAATTGATAGTGATTTTATGCATTTTTTAAGTGAATAAGCATAACTAAAGACCCTGAAGGATTCAGAAAAGAAAATACTCAAGAAAGTACTAATATCCTTAAGCATAAGAAGTGTTGCAGCTCCCTGTACTTTGGGGAAAATTCATTACATAATCAGGATGAAATATTTTTTCATGACGTGAATTTTTTTTTTTTTCAATATAAAAGTATTTTGATCTTATCCTCTTCATCAACCTGGATACTGTAAGAATAGTAAATAAGTAATTTAAAAATAATTCCAGCAGTATTTAGAGCCTGAGTTTCCTTATCAATTGAGATGAATGTAAGACTACAAGATTCAAGATTAGCAATAAAATGATGCAGCACTTTGAGTGCACAGAAAGCATGTAAGAGAAAAGAACTGCTGAACAAAATGTGCGTAAGTGCATGAATATAAAGTGATGGACTCCTTTTTCAGAAGGAGGAAAATAGCTCATTGTTCGTTTTTCATCAGCACTGAGCTATTTGTATTGATCTTGGAGACTGTCTGCTGTGTTTTTAGAACTTTCAATATCGCAAAAGATTAAGGGAAATCACTGATGTTACAAACAAAAAATACCTCCTCCAAGCAGATGCAATGTCAGCTTCCTCCATTTCTCTTTGTGGCTTTGGATAATGTATCTCCAGTCTTCTCTTGGAAATCTTGCAAAAGATGTTAGGTAATCACAAATAAGTAAGCAAGAATGCCCAGGACACAACCTCTTATATTGTTTTCTAATAAAATAAATGCATTATGTCACACAGAAACCCCTATAAATTGCAATTTGCACTGCATTAAATAAATATTTGCAATATATTTTTCTGGAATCTCTGTCAGAACAATGAGAATATCAGGGAACCATGAACTTACATGCTTGTATCTTTTCCAGGTTAAAAGAGCATTCACTGCACAATTTCAGTTAATTTTTGAGATACAATTCAGGGAGTTTCAAGCATTTAACTAATGTGTTTACCATCCTGTTATCCAATTGTAAATATTCTTGTTACTTTTCAGAGCAATCATTTGGCGACATTTATTAATGTCATTGTACCGAAAAGCTTGTTGGACACACTGTGATAGAAGTGATATGTTTGCTTTGTACTCGTGTAGCTTATCACACATGTCTTTTGCCAATACTAATAAAGGCTGTAGACCCCGTGCTTATTTGACAGTGTAAGGTTTTAGGATTTGTCTGAGCTTGCCTTCACATTTTAGCTTTTAAGCTCTTGGAAATGTATGTAGACACTGCATGATGAACAATAGCCCTTGAAGGTAAGCCAGGATATTGACAACTCAGTGTGGCATCCCACCTAATTTGTACTCCAGGAACATTGATATTCTCAGCCAAGAATCCAGAGGGATTTTAGAAAAGACTTAGTTATTGGTAAGGTTTTTTTTACAATTGTTTTTAAAACATTATTATTAAGGAAGATTTTCATGTATTAATTTGTACTATGACTGCATCTATGTTTGTAATAGCTGTTCGTTGGTTTCAATTACATTGTTAGGATTTGAATTAATATGAGAAGTTGTTAGTTTTACACATAAGGTGTACTATAATTTTGCTTAAATGATATGGTGGGTGTAATATTGGATGCATACATACTAAGAAACTTACAAATTTAAGATAATTATTTACATCCAGTGGAATGAATGTGCACCAAAACAGGCCTAGAGTACATAGCAGCCTTCTGAACAATAGCGTGTCCTAAGTCGTATGCATGCTGAAAAGGAATGTTTCAACAAGGTAATGCTCTTCAACAGCAGTTTGAAATAACCTTAAGTCAAATTAATAGAGAGAGTTGGATTGAAAATGCTTTTGCTAGAACAAAGCAGAGAGAGGTCACAATTATTTAAAGATCATCTTAGGGAGGAAACTATAGATATGAGATTTTCTGCCTAGACTTGTACACAAAGATCTGCTAACATATCCACTTCATTCCTTGCAGAGCCCGGTGAATTGTTTGCTGAAGCCTCTGAATATAGTCTTGACAACAGCCTCAGTCCACAAATACCCTGCCCTGAAACCATGTAGACAAACTTAAATTTCTGTATAACCATTTATATACATTTACCTTTAAAGCCTTTAAGAAGTACAGAAATAGTCTCTCCCAGATTTTAAACACAGGGAAGTAAAGACCTGAACGATATGATTTTGACCAGGATAATGCAAGGCCTATTGAGAGGACTGACCTAAGAAGTACTTTATGAGACATTCTTTTTAGGAGTATTCAAATAGAAAAATAGCATAAAAGTTATGTTATTATTTTCATGATGTATCCATGTTTTGATATTGCCCAGAACTCAATTAAAATCAGGCCCCATTATACTGAGCACAATCAAAACCATATATCAGAGAAAATTTTATGCCATATAAATGAAAATATCTTTAATTGTGCTTTTCACACTGCATATACTTGTGACTATCTTGTGATAATTTCTACCAAGATTATTTTTATCCATAAGCGGTCAAGCCAGTAACATTTCGAAAATTGAAGGTTTTATTATGGAAGAATAAATGTCATTCTTTTGCTTACAAAAAAGCAGCAAAGAAAACCAGGTCAAGCAATGCTACTTCAGAGAATTGTCTTTCTAACATGATTATGTTGATTATTTGTAAGCAAAAGAAACAGTTTTAGTTATCTGCAATCAGAGCTGTTCAAAATGTTGGTAATAAAGATCCACTGGACCTGAGAAGATTTTAATACTTTAGAAAAACCAGGCATGCACTCTGTGTTTCTGGCTTTGGCAACACGATGACTCAAATGCTGCAGTACCCTAATAGGCATTATTTAGAATATGCATTACCTAATTCACAATTTTTTGTTAATTTTTAATTGATTGTCTTATATATTCTCATCCTTCTTGATAAATCTGCTTGGTCTCCCTACTAAATCTTTCCTTTTTCCATCTTCACAGACATCCTGATTTTCCCTCTAACAGCTTTATGCCATTTTCGCTCAGGCTTCCTCCATGTTCTAAATCCTGTCTCTGTTCTTCACACCACAGAACTGCCTGAAATTCATCAAAGGCAAATGCAGGGTACTGCACGTGGGGAAGAATAACCCCAGGCACCAGGGCTGGCTGAGGGCTGACCTGCTGAGAAGCAGGTCTGTGGGGAAGGACTGGGTTGGACAGCAAGCTGTCCATGAGCCAGCAGTGTGCCCCAGGGGCCAGAAAGGCCAGTGATATCCTGGGGTGCATTAGGAAGAGCAATGCCAGCAGGTGAAGGAGGAGAAAAAGTGTAAGAAAACTAAATGAATAGATAACTCTTCTTTTTAAGGAACATGAACTGTACTCACCAAAAGGTAGTGCTGCTGTAGATTCCTAAGCTAATTAAAATTTTTTTCAGCTTTCAGCAAAGACTCATCAGGCATAGGAACAAACATATTAAAAATGCACTGATTATGGAGCTCTTTGTGTGTTATTCTAAACATCATTGTTTGGAAATCCACACCATTTTGCCCTGGGAGGGGTCATACATTCCTCTCATGCTCTCAGAAACCCAAGTATTTCCAACGTAGTTCATTCGTTTTTTCATTCTTTGGATTCCCAGATTGAGCTTTCTTTTAAAATGAGTTATGTGCAGCACGATTTCTACATCAGCCATTAACAATGCTCATAATTAAATCCATCTCTCAATTTATATTTAATAGAGCCTTAAAGCACTGTTTCCTACTCTCACCAGATTGGCCATTCATTACATATTTAACATAGAAATAAAATATTTTAGTCATCACAATTTTTTTTTTCTATCAATTCAATTCGAATAAGGGCTGGGCAAGTGAGCAAGATGAAAAATTAAATCCAGATGATCTTATTGATTAAAAAAATCTGATCCCTAAACTAAGGTCCATTACTTATCCTAGCTTCCACTTCAGAAAGCAGAAATTCAAAAGGTTTAATCACATGACTTCACTGAATGAAGCATCAATATAATTTATGATGTCTATATGATTACTGACTTGTTACCTGCAGTCTTTGAGGTAACAGGTACTGTGCCTTCAGTTTATACATGATGACGCAATTTGGGAGTAAATATAATCCTAGGAAGGACTAAATTTAAGGATTCTTAAAACTGTACAGAGATGTCTGCAACACTAATCCAAACAAAGGAGGAAACCTGTTAAGAAGTCTAATTAAGGATTCAGGTTTCTTGCAAAACAGTTCTCAGAATACCCCACAAATTCTACAGTTTTCGTCTACAAGACAGAGGAACCTAAAGTACCAACCACTAGATTCTGGGGGATTTTCTAGACTAAACAAATGTGCTAGACAATGCTTATTGCATGGTTTTACAGAAAAGATATCCTGGTTTTTTACTTGACACAAGGAGATAGAAGATTTGATACACAACTGAAGTGTACACTCACAACTGGGAAAATTGAAGGGGGAGGAAAAGAATCCAAAACATGTAAGTATCTTTTTACTTTAAATACTTCTTAATTCTGTAATACACACGTTCATCATTGATTGTAGGGTGCAAGAACAAATCCTTAACAACTTTTTAGACAACAGTACAGCCAAATCCAAGATTATAAAGATTTTTTTCCACCATCCTGAAGTGTATTCTAAGTAAACTGTTTTTCTACTGTTATTCTACTTTCTAGATGTTTAGGATATATCTGGCTCTAAGGAAGCCTTATAACTTCTTGCTGAAATGTCAAATGGTCCCCAAACATGTTTTTGTCTTCAAACACAGACTTTTCTGTATTTATTTTGGTGTGTAGTGACTCCAGTAATTTCAATGCCATTAACGTGATGTGGTATCATATGATTATATATTTATTGATTTCACAAAAATGTGCAATTGCCCATGCAAAACATGGTTAGTTGAAATTTTTTATATTGAACAAGAAATAAAGTGATGCATGAAAGACTAAAAAGGAGTATGTAACTCTTGGAAACAGACAAAAATAGTATAAATATAAAATATTTATAGTTCTTAATGGAAATGTATGTAAATTTGCCAGCTGAGAAGAGACAGAAAATGGTGCTTAAAGAGAGATCCATGAACATTTGAAAGCAGCCTAAAGTCAGTCATTCTTCCTCTACCTCAAATCTTGGTTTTCCAATCTGCATTAATTGATCCAGTAGACTCTACTCAAGAAACCAGGACTGCTATACAGAAAGTTCAGGAGGCAAATATCTTTACAGTCTCAAGCTTCAAATACATTAGTAGGTAAATAACTATGCCTAAATACTGCTGAGCCAGTCCCCAGAGTAACTCAACTTAATATTCATATTTCAGACTATCTAAAAACATATTGAAGTTTCTGCTCTTAAAATAAGTGGTCCTTTGAACCACCACTTTATTTACCATCCTAATTGTACCATCCAGCAGAACAAGGTTGAAATCATCAAGGCCTTAAATAAGAAAAAGAAGTCAGGAACATATGGAGCAGCAATAGTTCTTCTGAGAGGTCTGGTAATTTTTTTTGGCCTGACTAATTGTATACTCATTTACACACCAGGAAAAATTATTAATTTCTTGCTAGATTTAGTTCTAGTAATGAATATAAAATGAAAAGTATTTGGTCAATAGAATTTTTGAAGTCAGATGTTGTTTTTGCATAAATTTTAGTGCTGACAAGGCATGAAGATGTCAAGAAAAAGTTAACTTATTTGTTTCCCTCCAAGTTTTCTTCCAATGGCTCATCCTGTCACTTTAAGGTGGAAATGAAAAAAAAAAAAAGCCAGAAAAACCCCACCAGCAAAATGCAGTGTTCGCTTTATTTTCTTTAAAAAATGAGCCAAAATCTAGAAATGCAAGAATTTTTGTGAAATTTCTTTTTTTTTGAATGAATGTCAGATGGCCTAAGAAAAGGGCCTTGATAATCAAATGGTAGATTCCCCAGTAAGAAGCATGCTTCAACAGTAATTGGCCAAGTAACAGAAAATACAAAACTTAACTAGGTCTGTGAATGTCCTACTGTCAAAAGATATAAAGGGAATGAAGTCCTCTTCTACCTTGAGGGAGGAGAGTTCAGCTCTATTTATTCTTGTTTGTGAGACTTTGTACACCTGCAATTCCATACCCTGCACATCTCTTCAGCGGGGATTTGTGCATGACCTCCCCATGTGATTGATAAATGGCTATGCATGAATGAAACACTAAAGCCTTGAAACACGTTGTGCAGTAAAGGTATCTTTTTGGTCAGGGCTGAATTCCTATTTGACTGTCAAACCTAAATTCATCAAGACAGGTTGAATACCTCTGTGCCTGAAAGCAGGAGCTCTGTTGTCAGGAGCATGGGTACTAACCAACGGCATGTTTTGGTCTGACTTTCTCTCTGAAGGGCCAGAACTAGGCACAGGATGAGCAAAAGAGAGAGGAATTCATATTGAGCCTAACTGAATTGTTCAGAGCAACAGAGTGGTATTTGCAGGTTTGCCTGCAAAGTCGCTCCCAGTATAACTGGTCTTACTGGACACTGGTTCAGAGCAGCAAAAACCAAATTCCACAGATTCCTTGTTGTCAGACTAACATGGTCCAGTTTCCATTATCATTAGAGAATGATTATTTGCAACTAGACATAATACCTGGGAAAGCCAGACATTTTGTGATTGATCTCAAGAGATGGTCAGCATCTGGAAGCTTATTCCATTTTGTCTGTTTTTTATGGTAAGAAAATATGAGCATTATCTCACACCATTGGATTGTCCTCTCCTCATTCCTCCTTTCTTTATCTTCTTTTCCTGAATAAGGGGTTATATATAGCCAAGACTTTCTTAATGGCTATACTTGAAGTAAAAACACTTGAAGAAGTAACTGGAAAGATTATAAAAAAGCCAGAAGAGTACAGGTAGAGCCCAAGGTGAGGGTTCCATAGGGTAGCTTGCAGCTATTTTCAAAAACAGATTTTAAGACTGTTTTCTATGCAAACACCCAATGAAATAACACAATATTTAAAATGGGGAGGGTTGATGAAGGATTCACCCTAAAATCATGAGAAAGCCCTCCCTTATTTAGGGAGAGACAAATATCAACTACATTACACCCTGGGAGTCAATATGCAAATATTGCTAGAAAGTTCTCTGTTTCCCCTGTTGTTATTGGTTCATATTTGCTGCTATAATTTTAATATTCCTAATCCATGTCTCCTATTGGAACCCTTCCCTCAAACTCCACCCCTAGCCAACCTTATATAAGTTACTGTTTCAGCCTGCCCCTCGTGTTTTGGGTGTTGGTCTTGCCCTGTTCTTGTTCCCAGTAATTTAGTAATCTTCTATCACTTTTTCTCTTGGAATTATTTCAATCATCATCTAGGAAATCAAGACTATAAACAAGAAGCCAAGTATCCAGGAAAGTAGAAAGACATATATGTGAGCCTGCATGTGTAGTTTTAAGTCCATAAATTGCATAAATCTGAAAAAATAAACAGTTATTGATTACAAAGCACATGACAGTTAAAGACTGTAGTATACAAAAGCTAAATTCATGATACTGTAGCATGTAGAAAGTTCTAAATCTCTTCTCTTTAAAGAAAAACTATGGAGCCTCAATATTTAGTGGTTATAGATCCACTACACTGGGTTTCTCTCTCCCTACCTTATAGCTAATTATGATTTTTCATTCCACCTTCCAGCATACAGTTACTTATATCTCACCATCTAGAGACAGGACCAAGAGTAACCAATTCTTTGCATGAAGCTTGCCTGAGAATTCTGATGGCAAGTCTGGAGAGAAGGTTTTGAAAGAGCTGTGCTGCAGACTTGCTATGCTGGCAGAGCTCTGGAGGGGTAAGTGGTACAGCCAAAGGAATCATATACAGCACGAACAGATATGTGTGCAGCCTCCATCCCAGGAAAAACATTTTCTATGAAAAACAGAAACAAAGCTGAAATTGAACAGAATGGGTTGCTTGCTAATGCCACTAATTTCCTACTTCAAAAACATCAAATTAACATGTTTTATGAAATTAGGAGGAAATGGTTCAAGCACATCGATTAAACCTGGTACATGGTCAGGTTTGTGCACAGGTTTGAGCCCTGGGAGAAGTCAGAATTCTTTGAAAGCTGAGAGAACATCTTTGTTTTCTGTATATTTCCTCTTGCAAGAGTCAGCAAAAGCTCAGGTACAAAGAACTAGCCCAAATGTCATTGCCTGTGTGACTAAAAGAGGTGAGGAAATTTGAACTTTGAACTGAGAGCTTGATTCCTTCCAAAGATGAATTTTTTGCTCATTAAGCACAAAAGAATCCTGTATCTTTGTATTAGGAGAAATCAGAAGCAGGGCCAGTCAATGCAAAAGATAAACAAGATACATATATATATTTTCTCCCAAAGAGCTCTTAAAGTCATCCAAATATTTCCAGTTTAGTCTGTATCCTGACGAATCTGAGACAATGTTATTCCCTATGCATTAGCAGTGTTGTTGATTAAAGCAACACGGTTATTGATAGCAATATTTAACATCAACAGGATTTGCAAATTCCCAAATTCCAGTTAGACCAATTTCCTAAAAAAGTCAATTAGATTCACAAGGCTAGATTTGTATCAGATGCCTTCAACATAGTTTCTCTCATGTGGCATTTTTTCTGATATTAGATAGCAATGTCAAGTTTTTATTTGCTCTGCCGAGATTAATTCCAGTTGCAGGTTAATTCAACTCCTGAAGGTCCCAGTCTTTCCCCTGTTAAACAACAATGGAAGAGGTCATGACAGGTGTAACCATATTTCCATTGAAGGATGCATATCTCAGATATGCTTTGACTTGCAGTTTAATCAAGACCAACATTATGCTTTTTCACTGCTGTAGCTGTAATAAATTAAACTTGTGCTATATTCAGTCCTGTTCAAAAGTTTACAGAAGGGATATTATCTGTCTTATAAAATCCACCAATGATTAAATTCAATGATTACAAGGAATGACATTACATTCGAAAAGGCAGTCAGAAGAACTAATAGGTCAAACCTCTTAGGTATATATTTAATTCATAAACTCTATATTAGACTCCTTTGTGCAAAATATCTATTCAAGTCACCTTTTTGTCCTGGTCTTGAAATCTATCTGTAAAATCAATTACCCTGACACCCCATGGGAGCTGACTGCAGGCCTCGCATTCATTGACCTTAATATACTGTAAGGATCTGATAAAACAACTGAGGATTAATCTCTCAGGAGGAGTTTGGCAGATAAAGTCATCTTCTTCCTACCATGTCAATAGAAAGGTAAGTCTGCTTTGATACTCCCACAAATTGGACTGGTAGTTTCAGTTGCATCTGCTGTGGTTTAGTCAGCTCTGTTAGGTTGAAGTTTGAGACAAAACCAAACATTTGCATGCCGGAATGCCTGCTTTTTGTCATGTAATGTAGATATCTTGGGCCACAATATTGTCAATGGATACCTACTCAATATAGTCCATGGAGCCAGAGCAAGAGACGTGTTCTCCTGAAGATACTGATCCATTGAATTACTGACTAAATCATCCTTTTGGATGCACATACACTTCTCCTTTGGATTTGTTGGTTTATTCTATGCTTCTGTGCACAAAATGAAAACAAACAAGAAAAATTAAAAGTCCAATCTTTTTTTATAAGTACATCCAATGCATCCACCATTGGGTGTCTATGAGGACTTGGACAAGGAAATCATGGGCAAAATAAAATATTGTTAAAATGAATTAAATATCAGACTTGCACAGGCAGTACCACTACCTAGATTTCATGCCTGAATACAGCCAAAATGTCATCCACACTGACTATAGGATTGTGTATTGCACATACACATAACTATTGGCTTCATAACGTAAAGTCATTAATTCTTCTACACATTTATTAAAAGAGTGATTTCATGCTAGCCCTTAGCTCTACATTTTTATATCATTTTTCAAGAAACTATTTATTGACTGATTGCATGTTTTATCATTCAAATATCTAGTTTTGAGTTCTTTAATATTTTTAAGAATTTTTACCAAAGGTTAGCTACAGTCACAATTTGTGTTTCCCCAGGACAATTTAAAAATGTTTTTCCACACATTCTTCCTTGTCTCTTTTGTAGCCTTTACTCTTATGTCATTAGCCTTCTTATGCTGGTACTTTTATGATAAAGTCCAGATGGATAGGAACTAGAGCTGAACTCAGTTACCACCACTGATTTAGTTTCTGTTCCAAGCCACTTTTGATGGAGAAGGGCACCTCAGAGTACAGTCACTCCTTCATTCCATCTGCCGAGAGCACAGCAAAAAATGGAACTGGAAAAGTTCTTTGATCGTTTCAGGCATATAGTTTAAACATTTCAGTCCCTCTTAGATACCTTAATGATAGCCCCAAGTCCTGAAAGCAACTGTTGGGAGCTGAAAGTAAAAGAAAACATTTGCTAAATAAGAAGCAAGCCCTTCTTACAGCTGGGGGCAGTGGAATGCCAAAGGAATTACTTCATCTATTAATGCATAGGTTTTGTTTCCTTCCTTAAGAGGGACTCATCCATGTGAAAATTTCTAAAAAGGCTTCAGACATGCTTTTAAACCTTATGCTCCCATTAATTGTCTTCATATTTTACTATTCAATTTGTGAATGTGACTGACTATGGTCACACAATAATGAGAGTGCATTACTACTGCAAAATAAGGATCAAGTAAAGGCAAAAAAACCTCTTAAAAATTTCAAGAACTGTTATATTTAAATATAGTTTTATTTAGAAATATCATAATTTTAAGAAAAAACAAGAAAAAATAACACCATTTATATACATGAGTTTGTACCTAATTTGTTTGCTTTAAGTCAGATTTTCTTGAAGAATCAAGTCAACCTCACCTGCAAATATGTAAATCTAAGGCTTCAAACTGCTGAGGTGGAAGGCCCTGTAGAGGACTTTATGAAATCCCCTTGCAAAGCTATAAGTAGTTCCTTTGAGCCATCAGCACAAAGCCAAGAGCCTTCACATTCCTAATATTCATTACACTAAACTACTTGAAACCTGCCTGGGTCTCCATCACAAAATTCCCCTTCTGACTGAGAGCCCTAATGCTCTGTTGAAATCTAAATTCTCCTTTCCTATAATAGGGCCAAATTATTACCTCCTCTATTTGAATATAAAAAATTTCTCATAATTCCAATAAACTTAATCATTATTTCTATTTTTTTCATGTGTATACAGCATGGTAAATCAGAAATTATTAATCCCATCCCTGGTTTTATTCCAAGAAACCCCAGCCAGGATTGTGCACAGAACCATGCACAATCCAAGAATCATCTGTTCTTACCATTTTATTTATTATCTGGGACTACTATATCCTACATTGTGTACAGCTGATTGACTAACACTTAATAACTAACTAACACTAAGCAACAGCTTAGACTTGATTTCAATTTGTGTCAGTCTAGGCTGAGGTGGAAGCATCACACTGCACTGTCACCAATCTAGTGAAATTCTGGCTCTTTAAGTTTTCATTTAATCACCTTCTAATAGTAACAAATAGGATTCTAATAAGCTGTTCTCCTTTCAGACATTTCTGTATACTTTTTAACATAGAGTTCTTGCTGTGAAAGCATCAGACATCCTCACATCTACTGAACATTCTTCCTAATGCCTTTCTGAACATTCCACCCCAGATTAGGGTGAGGAAGATAAATTAAAACACTGGAATTATTTAAAACTTCAAGCTGAAGAAGGTCCTCTGGAGAGGCAGGTTTCAATCAGAAACAAAATTAATGTCGCAGAGAAAAAAGTCTAGTCCCTGATGTGGAGCCTGCAGAGCCAGTGCAGTGTTTGGCATGATAAATGTGCTGATACTACAGATTTACCAATGTCCAGGCTCCTTGGTCTAATCCAGTCCATTAGAGAAAGTATCTTCTCAAGGATACCAGAAACATTTAGACATTCCTGGACAAAGTCAGTGAGATGTTAATGTCATATGAGATATAAAACCAGGGCACATATCCTATTCTTAAGAATAAAAATGTCATATGTACTTCTGATTGAAACTTTTGGTCATGGAAGAGAGATGCCACGTTTACAGTAGAGGGAAGCCACTTTGGCTTGTGGTAGTTCTTGCAGTTCTTGAAAAAAACAACATTCTGGACTATCTTCATTAGATTTCAGATCCTTACAACTTCTGATTTCTCTTTGGGGTTCAGATGGTCCCTGTAACTGCATCCATATTTGAAAAAGAATTATTATTCATCCTCTCTACAGACAGAAAGATTATACAGTAATATTGTCAAAAGCTCCACTGACTGTGTTGAGATATATGCAACATGTCAAATGCTACTGAGAAATTGGCTGCCTGTTTTCATTTGCCCATGAAGAGTTACTGCTTGTTATTTTTATAGTGTATTTATTGTTTTTCCTTAGTCTGAAATAAAATTTATCCAGTTGAATATATCCATGCCTGATATTTTGGTGTGTTTTACTCATTTAACAACCAGCTGGCAACTAAGGAACACAGAGCCACTTACTTACTCTCCCTCCTGGGTGGGATGAGGGGGACAGTCAGAAGAGTAAAGGTGAGAAAATTCATGGGTTGAGGCAGAGAAGTTTTAATAAGTAATGAAAAAGCCATGACCACAAGCAAAGCAAAATAAGGAATTCATTCCCTCCTTCTCATCCTGAGGCTGGAGTTCAGCCATCCCCAGGAAAACCAGGCTCCATCACATGTAATGGTTACTTGGGAAGACAAATATATTTCCTCTCATTCCCCTGCCTCTTCCTCCTTCCCCCAGATTAACAGGCAGACTCTGATACCATATGATATGGAGCATCCCTCTGGTCAGCTTGTGTCAGCTGTCCTGGATCTGCCCCCTCCCAACTTCTTACATCTACTCACTGGTGGGGTGGTGTGATGAGCAGAAAAAACCTTGACTCCTCATAAGTACTGCTTGGTGATGACAAAATCACAGAATGGGTAAGGTTGGAAGGGATTATTTGGTGCAACCTCCTTGTACACACAGGGTCCTCCTGGAGCATGTTGCACAGGGTTGCATCCAGACAGCTCTTGAGTGTTTCCAAAGAAAAAAACTCCACAACCTCTCTGGGCAGTCACCGACAAAGTAGAGAATAAATTCTTCCTCATGTTCAGGGGCAACTTCCAGTGCATCAGTTTCTGCCTGTTGCCTCTTGTCTTATTGCTGGTCACCACTGAGCAGAGCCTGGATCCTTCCTCCTGGCACCCTCCTGTCAGATACTGACAGACACTGATGAAGTCTCAGCCACCTGTTCTCAAGGCTGAACAGTCCCAGCTCCCTCAGCCTGTCCTTACTAGAGAGAGATGCTCCAGTCCCTTGATCATCTTTGCTGCCCTCCTTTGGACTCACTCCAGGAGCTCCAAGTCTCTCTTGGACTGAGGAGCCCAGGACTGGACACAGCACTCCAGCTGTGGCCTCACCAGGGCTGAGGAGAGGGGCAGGATCACCTCCCTTGACCTGCTGGCCGTGCTCTTCCTAAAGCAGCCCAGGATAGCACTGGCCTTCCTGGCCACAAGGAAGGGCACGCTGCTGGCTCATGGACAGCTTCTTGTTACAAAATTAGCTTGTAACAAAAATATCCCTGAATTTTCAATACTGTTCCCAGCACAAAGTGAAAACATAGCCTCTACTAGCAATTGTGGAAACTGTATCCCAGTCAAAACCAGCTGAGGTAGACAAGTGATAATTGGGAGGAAATCAACAGTCGATAGAAAAGGAACGAGACAGTTCTAATACTGAGCTGTCAAAAGGAAGTGTTGTTTGGTAATTCTGGGTAAGTCAAGACTGTACAAATGTTCTAGAAGGAACTGTGAAAATAAGTGCTGATAAATTATGTTTTCACCTCTGTGTCATTCCATTTTTCCAGAAATGCATATAGATAGATTATGATTTGCCTGTATTTTTTTTTATTTGAAACAAGGTCTCCTAAAATATTATTAGATTATTATAGTTATATAATTTATAACTGCCTTCCAAGTACTAAAAAATTATTTTAAAAGGCATGCTTATACTTTTTATTTGATCAGTTGTGCACATCTATCTTTGAACCATGTGGAAACAAACTCACTGTTTAGTTTAGCAATTCTCTTCTGATGTGTGCAATACACATTATTTAAATGAATTTGAATACTTCTTTCAGAAGACACAAACAGAACAAGATGTGCATCAGTTTCAAAGGAAAGTTAATTTTACTTTTGAAAAATTTCATCTATTTTAAGGACATCACTGTATTTTAACATACTTTTCTCAGTAATGCTATTGACATACAATGAGTTATCACTGACATTAAATATATTGTCTTTTTATTTTCTGTGTGTATAGAGAGTCTGAGGGCTGTCTCTGTGTGCTAATCAAATTGAAGTTTATGAGACTACACATTCCTTACTTTTCCACCGTTGTTACAAGATATTTTTTCTCACCCACAAACTAGAGAAATTCTTCCTCATTTTCAGGGGCAACTTCAGTGCATCAGTTTCTGTCTGTTGCCTCTTGTCCTATTGCTGGTCACCACCGAGCAGAGCCTGGATCCTTCCTCCTGGCATCCTCCTGTCAGATACTGACAGACATTGATGAAGTCTCAGCCCACTTGTACTCACAATGTGCTACCTACATGATGAGCAGATGGACACTATTCCCTGTAAAGGATGTGTCACTGACTTGTCCCAGTCTTACACTGGAAGGAGTCTGGGGTAGGGTTGTAACACTGCACAATGGTTCTTTTTCCTCAAGAGCCCTTAAGTCAATCTCGGATTACGATAAAGCACATCTGTTCTTAGTGGAATGGTGAAGAAATTAAAAGTGTACAAGAGGAAAGAGAAAATTCATTCTTACAGTCACTGGGTTTTTTTGGACTAAAAACTCATCCTTGGTTGAGATGTTCAGCACACAAGACTATGGTGCTGGCTGTGTCTGTGTATGCAAACACACATGAGAGAACCAAGCTGTCCCACTTTGCTGGTCTCCTTCATCTTCTTCATAGAGATGGATATGCTTTGCTGCAATCATTTCTGTGTTAAGATGCGACCTATTACTCATGTTCTGGCCAGCTGCAGGGTTCACCTGTATGTTTGACTTACAAGCTGTTGAAACCTACAAGAATGACTAAGGATGATGTACCAAGGCAACAGCTCTAATCACAGCTGGACTGAGTGGGTGCTGCTGCCACGCTGTCATGTGCTGAGGGACTGTGAAGAAGTCAATGATGATTTAACAAGATAGAAAGGAGTTATGTAAAGGAAAAGAGGTATTGCAGGAGCCAACGACATACAGCTCACTTGGAGACAGCTGCACTTATTACAAATGCATGGTGAATACACGTTTTCCACTAGTGATGGACTGATCTAAGACCATATGGCAGTTGCTTTATTCTCTCCCTGTCCATTTTGAAGGATGGTGTTGCAATGCCCCAGTACAGATGTGTTACAGGTTTGTACTTGGGATGGGAGGTCAAAAGTGTTTTAATAATACACAGTTTTCTTTCAGCTGGAAAAGATCATGCATTTCTCTGTAATAATCCAAGATCAATAACACATTCCCCAACATGGAAGATATGAAAGGAAACTTATTACAAGAACTCTGCATCTCTCCTGTCCAACTAGCTAGGAAGCATCTTTCATCTTAAAGAGGAAAGGAAAGATTATGCTATAAACATTCAAACATGTATGATGTGGAGATATTTGGATACAGAAATTCCACATAATTTTGAAAAATTACTGAACCATTTTTGAAGAGACAGAAATAACAGTAAAGGCTTGGGCTTCATTTGTACCTCTTATAAGTGGAAAAAAAAAAAAATTGTGTCAGAACACTGAACCACCAATGCTCTCAACAGCAAAAGCCCTTTTGAAAGCTGATAAAGACACAAAACTGAGTTTTTGTGGTTTTGTGTTGGTTTTTTCTATTTAGCTGATGGCACTGGCCTTCCTTGTGCTTGTTCACAAAAAAAACCTTTTAATACTTATTTCAGAGGCAAAGTATCACATTAAGATACAAAGATTTGGAAGATTTGGCTTTATTTCTCATTGTTTTACAGTCTAGAACTGATGGAATATATCAGCTCCAATCACATAGAGCCACTGTTTTGATCAGAGTGAGTGTCCCATATCTGTGAGATATTTCAGCAGGCCACAGGAAAAGTTTCAGGTTATCTGGGTTCCAGAAACATCCAAATTTCATATTGAGAAGCTTGTGAACAATGTGTCATTATTAAACACCCAGGAATAAATGTCTTATTCTGGCTATATGTTACAAAGCTATGTCTAGTCATAGTCTTCTGCAGTAGATTATATTCTGCTTCATGGGCTAGTATGATAGGAAGCCCACCCTCTGTTCAGGCAGATGGTGAAACGAAGTCTCAAACACAAAAGAGGCTTTGTAAAGTAGTTAGCAGGAAAAGGAGGGAAAAACTTTTTTTTTTTTTCATGGTACAATAACATCTTTCACTTCAGGATCTCAAAGCACTTTAGAAGCACTGCAATTAAGCTTCCAGTCTCTTCATGTAGTATAAAAGATTTTTAATGCCTTTTAGCAAGAGAAGAGAATAAAAATGAGGAGGAAATAAACTGGTGTTTGCTCATTTAATTCATCATGAGAAGAAAAATATGCACAGCTTAATAATTGCTTTTATTTTAATTGTTCATAAGAAGCAATCTTTCTCATTCCCACCCTAATTATGGAATACAGAGTGTGAAAAGCTGCAGAGTCTAGGAACACTCATAGCATGACAGGTTAATTCCATACATGCTTTCTTCCCTACATCTTACAACATTTTATAGAAGGTATTTTCATCCACTGTCTTCTCTTGATTTAGTGTTTCAATATACCTTCCTTGGCATACTTTTACTCTCTCAAGTGTGTTGGTTCTTTTTTAATATTGTGTTAAAATCGCAGCAGAGAGAGGAAGGGAAAAAAGATGTGTTGTATCAATTGAAGAGTAAAGAATTTAATGTGACATAGTCTTTAATCAAGAAAAAACATAAACATTGAAGTAAATGAGATGAAAATGAGAAATAACATCACTTCATGAGATTATGAAATATCTTGAAACTAAAGCATGAGCTGAAATTATTTTGTTGTCCTAAAGAACAGTTTGTCCTTTCCTCTACTCCGTTATCTCAATAGTCTACTATGAAATCAGCTCAGCAGGGAACATTTTCATGTAGAATGCTGTATTTTTTGTCAATCGATTGGCCCTCTACCAGGGCAGAGGGTTAGCTGCCTTTCAAACTGAAAGAGACATCTGCAGCCAAAAGATGAGTCTCTCCATTTATACTTGGCAAGACAGAAATGACAGTGTCTACCTTTGTGCACTGCAAGTTCAATGTCTGTTTGCAGGGGTCAGGAAGCATTATCTCCCATCACAAAGAGCACACAGGAGTTCAGCTCAAAGTTACCCACAGTCTTTCAGGAACAGTTTGTGGATGCTCTTTATTTTTCTGCTTCTGTACCCAACACACCTATTTGAGTGGTTCTGGGGTTTTGCGTTCGTTGTGTGTGCATGTATTTGTATGAATGTGTGTGGACCATTTATGCTGCAAGACTCCAGGAAAGGAACTGTGTCTATGCTGATTTTGTAAAACACTGAACACACTAGGAATTCTGCTGGTTCTCTGGTGCAACAAGCCCTTCTTTTGAACTGGTAAGAACATCAACAGTATAAAGTTATCTTAATTCACTTCAGTATCTTAAAACCTCCTCAGGAAAATGACTTATCTGTAACTATTGTATGCTGGTTTTTACCTTTGATACCATAGCAATCTTAACTTCTAAACAATAACAGAGGGTTGCCTACTCCTTAAAAAGAAACATCTCTCCTGGGCACACCACTCTTTTTGGAACTGTCTGTTCTGTGAAGTGACCCAGAAAATGTAAAAGGTGCTAGCTTGTTTTAGGCTCTATGGCTGCCCTGTTAACCTATTTTGAGATCACCAGTGTATTAAATATTTTGTATTTGGTATTTTTTTCCTATTCTGATTCATTTAAATACATTTTATAGTTGATAACTGCTCAAAATGAATTTATTCAGTGGTAATGGACCAGCAGCATCAGAACCTGTGACTCAGCAGGGATGGGCAGTGAACTAGAACCACCTTGCAGCCCTGTTGCAATGAAGAGAGCCAGTGGCTGGTCCAGCTTCTATTTCAGACCACTTCAATAAGAGTCACACAACACTGCTGTCACATGCCAGCAGTATCTGATCTCTTTTTTTCAGTCGTCACCTTTTATAGCTGGGTTAGCCAACACTCATTCTGAAACTGGATACCCTGAGAATCTATCAAGGGAAACTGCTGTATGAGGAGACATTTAGTTGACATCAGGGCACAAGGACATATACACCCTTAAATTCATCAGTGTTCCATTTCTAGTACATGACAGTTACAGGATTTATGGTGCACCTCTTCCTACTTATTGCATTTCATTTATGTAAAAATAAGCATTGTTAGTATTTTATATGTTCTGTCTATTAGTGTTTTTGTGGCACTAGGATGACTTACAACTGTATAAAGTATATTTTATATTTAATCATGACATAAACAGAGAGACTTGCAATGATCACTGGAAGATTGTCTTAATTAACTAACTTCACAACTTGGCCTTTGTAAGTCTCAGTGCAGATGAAAAAAGACTTACTGGTGACAGTTTGCTTTGCATTGAAGTAAATGTCAGGACTTCTGCACTCTTACTCAGTAAGTCAGAGAGACAAACAGCAACATTTACTCATCCAGCAAATGAAAAGGATCAGCTTTGTGAATGCCCATTTCCACTTATGGAACATATCCCTCAAAATCTGTTTAATATATCCAGAGTCCTCCTCTCACTGATGTCATGATAAGCCATGAGTCCCCAGTGAAATCTGTAGGGTTTGGTAAAAATCAGAATGGCTTCTGATAAAATACTCCCTCATTTTATTCTCATTTTGACAGATTTTACAGTGTATGTGAAACTGCCAAGTTCAATGAATTTTCACCCCATTTCCATTCACATAACTGATAACTCCACCTTGCCTTTGGGGTGATGTATCAAAAGATAACTAAAATAACATATCACCCTTCGGTAAACAGAGATAACCTTGTGGGTAGGAAAGATAAAGTTACTATGCCACCAAGCCATTTTTTTTGTTGGACAATGTGGGCTCTGTGTGTGTGTGTATGTGTGTATGTGGACTCCTCATTTGTAACTTTGTCATCTCAACACCTTAACATTTTCTCTGCTTTTACAGATGAAAACTAGAATATCAGTAATAGAAAAAAGCTCATTTGCATGAAGAATGGCAACCTTATCAAGTTCTTATCAGCCCTATGTGATCCATTCAAGTGTATTTGAAGTAGCATCCAGGTGCCTCGAGAAAGGAGGGCCCTAAACTCTCAAATCACTTACTGCAGTAAAAATAGGTGAAGAAGATGATTAAATACAGAGGCTTACTAAATTCAGCTGAGTCTAAATGCAGCTGGAATGTGGATGAATGACAGAAGTGTGCAAAGGAATGGGAGCCACTCTATCACCTCCCATTGAGAATGCAGTTAACAGAGGGTTAGAGCACAAAACCTAAAAATTCACAGAAGGATTTAACTTGCCTCCAACGTGACACAACCTGAAATAATCCCCTTTGTCTAGATTCTACATTACTGTTTTGTTGGATTTTTTTTTCCTTCAAAAAGATTGATTTCCATACCTCATGTAATTAAATATAGAAACAATAACCAGGATGATGAGAATTGAGATTGTTCAGCCTGGAAAAAGGAAGGCTCCAGGGTGACCTAGATGTGGCCTTCCAGTACTTGAAGGGAGCCTACAAAAAAGATTTAGAAAGATTTATTACAGTCATATAGTAATAGGTCAAGGAGGAGTGGTTTAAAATTTAAAGACAGTAGATTTAGATTAGATATTAAGAAAAAATTCTTTATTGTGAGGGTGGTGAGGCATTGGAACACGTTTCCCAGAGAAGCTGTCAATAGCTCATCCCTGGAAGTGTTCAAGGCCAGGTTGGATAGGGTTTGGAGCAAAAATGAATGTTGTCCTCTTCTCAGAATGGTCTATGATTTTATGATATTAAAAGCTCATGGTTATTTTATTTAGTGGTGGGATTTTACTCTAAGTTGGACTACAGCAGAGATTTACACCTTTCAGTAACTCACCTTCAAGATACAAATACTGAGATATACACATGTTCTGTCTGTGTTAAATTACTAAACAAACTGAATGCAGGAGACCCTGACCTGGCAGAGGTCAACACAGAATCTCACTTTGTTTAATGTTGAATTTGCGAGATTATATACAGAGTACTTCAAAAAGTATATGCATGTTTTGTAACATCAAGAAAATTACAGGCAGGATGCTCACAAATGAGCTGCCTTCTCCCCCCATTTGCTGTTAATAACAGTGAATATAGGACTGATCAAGTTCTAGATCAGACTCTGCAAATGAATTCAGTTCACAAAAAAATCAAAGCTGTGTAAATTTTTTTACTCACTAAAAATATAAACCAAACAAAATCATAAGACATAGAAATATCACATTTTTAAAAATGATGTTATTTGCCTGAATTACTTCTTTGTTGTTGTTTTTCCAAAGGTCACTCTCCTTGGCACACAAAAAAGTTTTTATTTAAGGAAAAAAAATAGCTTCTATAGGTCCATATTCTGCTTCATTTTTTTTGCATCTGAAGACATATTAAGACTCCCAAGGAAAAACAAGTATTTAATTAAAACTAACTGAAACAAGCATTAGTAATTTTAACTCTTGACAGACTACAAGACAAAATGAAGACCTCAAATGTTACTGCAGCAGTAGTAACAGAAATGTAGGTGATTAATTTTATTGTGTATGCTCAGTGAAATAGATAAAGAACCAAAAGTATAAAAGCATAGTTCACCTCTATACTCTGTCCCAAGTATTTTAAAAGTAGTCACATCTAAGGGTTAGCTAAAATATGTTGATTATATTGATAAGCACAGGAAATATACATCACATATAAATCTGTGCATATGCAGAAATAGTATACACAAGTGTTTAGGTATATCTGTGTATTCATAAAAAAGGAGCAAGATAAGGAGAAGGGGGCTTGCAATTATGTGTTATTGTCCCTTGATAAATTAAAGTCTAAATGCCTGTGAGTCCTGGTTCTGACAGCACAGAGGCTCCCACTGGTCAGGTGGCTTCTGCAGCAGAAACGTGTCATTCCTACCATCTTTGCTTTGGATGTGGTTCCAAGAAGCTGTGCCAATCTGAGGAACAGCAATTAGAGACTCAGAACCACCCACACGAATTTCACTAAGTGCCCTTACTCTGACTTCTTGTTGACCTTTGCAAACCATACCAGAAAAAGGGAAAGAAGATGAGATGAGAAAACAAGAATGCTGGCGGTTTTTCTTGTTTTGGGTTTGTTTTCCACATGTGTATCAATATTTCAAATGAGTGAGAAAAGTACTTTTTTAATCCATCAAAAGCAATACAATATGTATTGTTTTTGATGCAGAGGATGTCATCTTTTTAGAGAGCTGTCTGTGACGTTACCCATGGATATAGCTCAATCAATAAATGCATGAATGGTCACAGTCTTGTTAGTCATGTCATATTGCTCCACAGTCTTTGGAAAGTCCCTCTACCTCTGCAGACCATGATAGATTGGTCTGTCACATTTGCTAGTCTGCATTGCAGTGATCTTGCTTCCTACACTCTTCTACCCTTTCCCTCCCTCCTCAAGCCATTTCCATTTGACTTTCATGGCAGTCATTCATTGTATCAGCAGCTCCCTTTTAATCAGAGCACTGCTTCCATCTGAAATAGCTGGTTAAATGACTGAGGGTCCATTAAGTGAATTATTTCAAGCTCTTGCCCCTTTCACAAATCTGCCCCTAAAGCAACAGAGAAAGTAATAAATTTGAAGCACCTCTCAGTATGGTGAAGGAAGCAGGCTGCACTTTACAACTAGCAATTAGCCTTAGGGCTTCAGGTATTTTTCTTTTCTCACCACAAGTGAACTCACTTGGGTTTTTAAATTTTTTTGTTTGGTTGGTTTGGTTTTTAAAGGAAAATACAGAGTTGTCAAGTTTTGTTCAGGGTTGAGTGTCTGAGACTGCTAACGCATCTTTAACATTCTATTCCCTGGTTTATATCATCCTAATATATAGTGATATTCTGAAACATTTTCTATCCACTCTGTGATGGGGAATTATGGGAAATAATGATCCAACAATGACAAATATCAAGTAGATTCAATTCCATCTCCATAAACGTGTTCCTACCCACTGAGGTTCACGTAGCTTTAGGAAATGCAGGGGAGCATTGGACAGATATGTAAAAGGTGGTTTAGAGAATTAATCACCCTGTAATTTTAATAAGTAACAGGATGTTTGTGCTGTAAACATAGTGACAGCAGTCATAATAACACCTGGGAGTAGGTGAGAAAATCCCTTTTTACTTGTACAATGTCATACAGTTAAGATGCTTGATCTCAAACAGTAAAATGCAGAAAGAATCACAGACCAGTTTCTTGTCTCTTCCATATGTCATGCTGTGTGCAAAAGCTAGGTTACTTCACTACCTTCTTGCTTGGCATTCAAATTTGTCACTCTTTTTACACTTCTTAATGGCACTTACTTTGAAATTTTATTATCTAGCTCACCAAATTTCTATCTGCTTTCTCCTTTCCCTTTTCATTTTCTCCTCCCTTGGAAGAATTTCCTGCATGTAGGAAGAATTTTTTTCTCTCTCTTTCAGCTTTATCTTGTAGCACTTTTTTATTTTCTGGCTTTATGTTTTTTTCCCCATCTAAGTTTATATGCCTTGTGATACAGTTTTTATCAGTCTCACATGTACTCTTGCTATTCCTTGTTCCTGATCATCTGTTTCTATGTCATCAAGTGCACCATGTGCTCTTGGCAGAACATCTGCAATTACTAGATAGTTTCTCATCTGAAAATGCAGGGTGTTGCCATCACTGATATAATTGAAGTGAGCTATGGTTATGGTCTGTGATTAGGTGCTTTTTTCTGACAGAGACTATAAGGGAAACAAGAAATGCGGCCCTGTAGTTTTCTGAAAAGACAGAAGGGTTTTTAGCAGGGTTCAGCCAAGCGTAGAGCAGGCATAATATGCTAGAGACTTCAAATTTTGTTGTCATCAGAGGAGAAGCTGCCCATATAAATGAGACAGAAAGGAATTTGATTTGGCATCATGGTTAGTATTTGGTTGTGCAATAAAGGTGAATAGAAAAGTGACTGTTAATTTAGGGGGTATTCTTCATAGTTGACAGTGATTTATTTAAAGAAGTATTGCTCAATCTCAAATAAAAATGTATTTTAGGGAATACAGATGCTTCTCTTTACTCATACTGGAAGTCAATAGCCACATCCACTTTTTGTAAGTGAGATTGCTATTTGTTGGCAGATTGTGCTATTATTGTTTACCTTTATTACTAAAGAAGCAGTGGAATTTAGTAACTGGTAAATGCCTCTTGGCTGATAGCTACAAATACTATTTTAAACAAAATAAAGTTAGAAATATATAGCAGCTAAGCAAAGATCAATCTGAATGCTCAGTACCAAACAATTTCAGAACTGAGAAAGGATTTTAGCAAGTCAGCCTTGGTATAACTGAAAGAGATAAAAGACTGTCCAAAAAATGTTCAGAAGTTTGGTTTGTTGTTTTCCAACTACAGGTAAATTCAAATGAGTGTTGCCATTGTAAGGTCTACTGTGTGCAAGAGTACCTCCTATATTTTTATATACATGTGTGAATATACCTAAAGTACATTCATCACTGCTTTAACTGTCTCTAGTAGCTATTCACAATGGCAAAGCTCTTGCATTTATTTGACAGTGAAGTCCACATACATCATGAAGTTTTATCTCTGAAAATTTATCCTAAAAGTTGAAAAGAACAATAAGACAGTGGTACCTCTGGAGCAACTTCTCAGAAAGGGAAAAAAAAAACCAAACCAAAACAAACAAACAAACAAACAAACAAACCAAAAAAAAAGCTTTGTAGCTTTGTGTTCCTTTGTTCCTTTTAATCATTTGTCACTTAAAATATCACTGAATCAGTTTCTCCATCCTCTGCTGTACCAAGAGTTCATTTAGATTGGGGAAATTCTTAATGAATACGTGCTGCATCTGTCAAAACAACCATAGGTTTCATCCTAGATTACATCCTCCAAAAATACCACACAAGGTTTAGTTATTAGAGAGCCTTCATCTGTATGAGAGGAATTGTGCTGGGAGGAAAGAGACTCACAGAAGGGCTCATAGGAGGGCTCACAGAATTTCACTGAAGGGATGATTAATTCTGTTTTTGAACAGTGTTTTGTAACCCTCTTGAGTCTAACAATGACAATGGGGCACACAAGTGGTTGTTTGGCACTGTTATATTTCTAATATATGTTGATCCACAAGACAGATGATCTGCAGCAGACTTTTCTACATTCTTCCCAGTTGTCATTAGTTGTGATTTAGCATGATCCAGCCATAGGTAAGCTTTCTTTCATTGTTTTCTGGATGGAAGTTCTTTTCTGATGCTCTCAGCCCTAAGAGAACTCCCAGGTGGCTTTAAAGCTTCTACATCTCCCTGTCACTAATTGTAATTGATTAACCTTCTTCTTGTAACACATTCCTGATCAGCTCCAGCACATCTTTCTTTCTTTCATGCAAAGATTTTTTTTCCCTTATCTCTCTTAGAAACTGCAAGTGGCAGGTGTGGGAGCAAAGAATTTCCTCTGTGAACACTTAAGCTTTTCTATACTTACTTAAAACTTCTTGCCTTTTAGAAAGCTTGCTTTCTACACCTCATTTTCTATCTCCTTTTTCCACCAATCTACTCCTTAGGACCCCAATAAAATTCTATTATTTATACTAGAATTGAAAAACACAGTTTTAGTATTTATTACCATCTCCTCATTGTCTTCTTTTCACTAGCACCCTTTGATTTCTGCAATTACAATGTTTGCTGGTCTGCCATGATTCAAGGCAATGGTGTGGTAATATTCCAGTTACCCAAGGTATCACCAAAAAGTTGCTGTTTTCATTGAGTTGTCCAGCTAACATTTCTGTGTTCTACACTTAAAATTCCAATTTCTAAATATCATAATGACAGGGGACCTGGATTCTACTCAAATTGGAGTAATTATTCCTTGACTACTGAAAATTACTCATTTGGATTCCCAATGGATAAAGGAAATTCCCATCCATTGTTCTGAACAGTGGGCTTGACAATGAACCAGTATAAAATAGCTATTCACTTAAAACACTACTGAAAATCTGGAATATTTTATTACTGCTGCATTTCCCTCAGTGCTGGTTAATTTCAGACCCAGCAGAGACTATAATTCATAGGGAAATGATCTGTTGCTTCCAGTCCACACATTATAAAACAGTTACATTGCAATTGTCTCCTTTATGTTGCTTTTATTCAAGACAGAATCCCAGAGGAACTACCCTCAAAAGAGGTGCTCCTAGGACACAAAAGGGAGAGCAGTCAGACCTTTTGGTAGGAAATGGAGTAGATGTACCTAGTGTAATTTCTCAAGGAGAGATGTTGTAGACAGATGTCAAAATTAAAAATAAAACACTGTTGACAATCTAGCTACTCACACTAGAGGTATGCTTAAGTAGTGAATGCCAATTATTACCAGCATTTGAATTAACAATGACAAAGTCCCAAAGGAGATATCCTTGTTCTCTGTGTCTTTAAATTTAAAATGCCATTCAAGAGATGAAAAACATTTTAAAGAGATCAAAGCAGGTATAAAGAGCTGTGGTTCTCCTAAGATATTTTGCTTGTCAAGTCTAAACTTACTCAAGCTCTAAACTTACTCGAACAAGCACTGAAGTCAAAGACTATTTTGCGTTATGACTCTGCAGTTTGCTACTTCAGGGTCCCAAGCCAGCTTAGATCCCAGCACATTGTGTGCCAAGGACATTCACCCTCTCAAAGTTCTCACTGAGTGTGCCCTGCTCCACAGAAAGGCTTTTATCATTCTTGGGGATCTCCTGATTAACCATCTTGTCTAAGTTAGGGTAACAGATTGTAGATTTTTAACCACTGAAAATCACATGAGCAGCATGAATTTGAGGAAGTCAGACACCAGATTTCTGGAAAGTTCAGATCCTACCCTATTGCTCTTACCAGAACAGGCTGCTAGACTGGTTATATTCAGGCAACACTAATATACATACAATTAATCTATTCATGGAGAGTTTTGCTCACCATAAGTCTTAAAACCAACTAATCTTAGCCACAAGAAAATTTTTGCCTTGTTGAGAGTTAAAGCATTATATAGGTCATTCACAAACAAAAGGCCATCATACTGGGAAAAGGCCCTCACCATGGGTCCCTTACTTTTGAACATTTCTGACTCATGCCAGATCCTTGCCCTCTTAACTGTAATGGAAATGAAGACATTAATTTTTACTGCCACTCTGCATATGTTTTCTCTCATCTGGTGTACTTTATAATAAACAGGTTTCCCTCAGACATTTCCCATTTGAAAGAATTGAAGAAAAAATATCCTTTGCCCCTTTCAGGATCTTTATCTTTGTTAACACAACCTTACATTGTCCCCCTGAAGAACATAAGATTGGTTTTGCTGTCCCCTGCAGGGTTTCTGCATCCCCAGAATCCTAGGGCAATGGCAGTGGCAAGTTGGCACACTGTAGCAGAAATGTCATTTTTTAATTATGTGGTTCTAAGGGAATCTGTTATCTACTGCTGAGATGTTGAAATCAGACGATTTATCTCCAAGGCAGGTCTATCTACAATCTAGAATATATATCTCTTGTCACTACAGGAAAAAAGAATGAAAGGATATTTTTATTTCTGGCGCCTTATGTTTATATATTTATTATTTTAAGTTTTGCCAGCAAATTTTTGGGGGTAGGGTGCTGAGGGACAGGGTATAAAAAAGTCACATTCTGATACTTCTCCAGCTTCTCTTAAACTCCCTCGTAGATTGTCTAAGGTCAAAAGGGATCTAGCTGCCCTTCAGTCAGGGTGTCATACTCCTTCAGGGCAGGATGTCATACACATCCCAAAGGGCTCATGTGCCAACCATAAACTAGCCTATAAGTCATTGCACTGAGAATTCCAGGCATCTAAGTGCTGAGAGCACTGTAAAAGTGAACATCAAAAAAAGGGCCAGGCAACTTGTTTACCTTAATTAACATAAATACTAACTTCTGCTTAACATTTCAGGGTAGGTATCTGCAACAGTTTGAAAGAATCTTTATTTACTTACACACTTGATGTTGTCATTTAAATGAATAATGATGTATCTACCAGCTTATTCACAATGACACTGAATTATTTCTCTTTCCTTCCTAAGGTATCAAAGTAAATCAAAGAGTTTAGTACATGTTGTTTGTATTTTTAATCTGCAAAATTCATTACACAAGCCACTCTGTGAAGGAGGATCCGAGGTGCCAGCAGTTCGCATCTATTAACAAAGAGGTACATTCCAAGTATGTTTAACACAATCCCACTCAGGCATATTTTGAATTGATGTATGCTTTCTGTATCCTATAAAACTTTACCAAAAAAGTTGTAGGGGAGGACAGAGGGAAATAAAAATCAAATATTCCATCAAAACTGAAATTCTTGCATTGCCCTCTAGTGTACACATGACAGCATGACACCCTTTTTTTTTTTTAAACTCTTCACACTCTAAATTACTAAAATGAAACCTTTAATGTAATTTAATGGTTTGCTGTATTTAATTTTTACAGAAGAATTATATACTTTTTTTAAAATACCTTGCTTTCACCAAAACTTCTAGAAAATCTGGGAAATAGTTTGATATGTGTTGCTGGCAGAAATACAGGCCATGTCTTTTTAAAAGTAAGTATGAGTCCAAAGAATCTGGACTCAAAAAAATTCAGTCCTTCAAAACCACCTGAAATGAAGCATGTATAAATTGTAGGATGCCTACATTCTTTACTATATGAGGGCAAAGTAAAGTCTTTAGTAGTATGTCATTGGTCTGCTTTTAAAAAGCATTGGACTTACTTTTAAAAGTCAACTGCCTCCTCCACATACAGAAAGATTAACAGAAACAAGAGTACAGGAACCTGCACAATAATTAAAGTGAACAGAAAGTTCACATACCAATGTCTCTTAAAACATTGTAGAGGCAAACATTTCAGTGGCTATGGATTCAAATAATACCTGGTTACCTAAGTGCTTAGCCAGGAACGATCTCTAACTTTCAGACCAACTATTTGTGGCTTTATGAATAAACTTAGGGACATATTCAGCATATTCAGAAAAATTAAAATAAGTAGAAATTTCCTCTTGTTTCACATAAATTTTCACAGAAAACCTATTTCTGCCTGTAATAATAGTCCTAGTAAAAGAAAACATTTTATGAAATATTTAACCAAAAAACCCCCTACCAGGTTACAGTGAGGAATATTTTAGAAATCCTTTTATACTGTTGTTGCCTGCAAAATACACTAGTGCTAAGTTTTGGGCACTACAGTATAGACAATTCTTTTGCATTTGAGAGTTTTGAGGATCTTCTCTCACTATTTCACTATTCTCCACATAGTCTTTAAAAGCATAATACATTTAGAAGTTTTTATGTTATGGTCCACAAGATCACAGACAAGAAAATGAATTTTCTTCTCCACCTCTGTCCAGAGAAGTCGTGGACTCTCCATCCCTGGAAATGCAGGGAAACCCCATCACTCTAGATAAAACTGGATGGGCCCCTGAGTAACCTGGTCATGTGGAAGGTTCCTTTTCCCTGGCACAGGGGTTTGAATAGTTGTTCCATAGATTCTGTAGAATCATAGAATGATTGCATTGGAGGGGACATCAAAGATCACCTAATTACCCTCGTGCCATTGACAGGGGCACTTTCCACTGGACCAGGCTTCTCAAAACCCCGTCCAAACTGGCCTTTGAACACTTCCAGTGATGGGGTATCAACAACTTTCTCTGAAACTTGTTCTAGTGCCTCATTACCCTAACACTTAATAATTTCTTTCTAATATTTGATTTAAATCTAGTCTCTTTCAGTCTCAAGCCCTGTCCTATCACTACACACCCTAGTGAAATGCCCCTTTGCAGCGTTCTTGTAGGCCCCATTAAGGTACTGGAAGGTTGCTGTAATGTCTCCCTGGAGCCTTCTTTTTCTCAGCCTGAACAGCCCCAACTCTCTCAGCCCATCTTCATAGGAGAAATGCTCCAGTCCTTTGATCATCTTCATGGTCCTTCTCTTGACTTGCTCCAGCAAGGAGCTCCTTGTCCTTTTTTATGCTGAGATGTTCCAGAGCTGAATGCAGCTACAGGTAGGGTTTCGTGAGAGTGGATAAAGGGGCAGAATGATCTTAGATCTGCTGGTCATGCTTCTTTTGGCAAATCCCAGAATATGGGCCAGATACCATTAAGCAATTTTTCAGATCTCTACAGAGAACATGGGGTGAAAATGAAGCACCTTCCGTTGTTAGAATATCACAGATTTTGCTTTCACAGCCAAAGTTACACAGTAATCACTAAGAAATCTCATAATTTTTCAGATGCTATTCTTTCTTAAATGTACTTGAGTATAGGAGACATAGTTGCATCTGTGTAAGCAAGAACACTTTTAGAAGATCAAGCACCTGGATAGAATCAAGATTTGAATAGCAGAGGGAAAGAAATGGGATACCATGAAGATACATGTCTGTAATTGCATTGTGTAAATCGGAAAGCATCTACTATCCTTGTAGCATTAGTGAAAGCACAGCTGCTGAAGGAGCTCATCAAGTGAATATATTCCTGGCCTGTGTCCATTGTGATATGCAGTTTGCCACTACCAAAGTCAAGAAAAAAATTATACATCGCTTTAATAATGTCAGACTTTGATTACAGTGTGACACTGTGCCATGCTGATAATCTTACCTCTGTATTTGTATAGCAATCTATACTAAAGACAACTTCTGGACAATTTTTGACAATTAAATTTGTTCTTATATCTCTGTGTAAATGCAGGATGCAGATGTGCCTGGGTTTACCTCATTGTTTTGTACAAAGCTACAGTTTGTAAGATAACAGTTCCTACTTCACCAGTTTAATTTGTGAAATTATGAAATTGTGAAATTGTGAATATTGACACTCTTGTTCCTAATGCTTCATGATTTTTTTTGGACCCATATCCCAAAAATTTTAAAATAATGATAGCAAGGTTAGCATAGTTATAGCTCATCATAACCACAGGATAGAAATACTCAATGTTTAACTTAATGCTTGAAGATATGTTGGCATATAGCTGTTAATGGATGAGGAGAGACAATAGAAATTTTTATCAATTTCCCTGTTCACAGCTTTGGAACAACCCTCACAAGAAGACAGAAATAAAAATCTTAGCATTGTCCTGCCTGCCAGGCACAGCCCGTTAGCTGCTGCTGTCTAGCCTTTGGTTTTCAATCCACAAATCTTTTCACAAGGCAGAAAATTGTCATCAAGCCAACACGAGACAGGCAAGGTCTTTCTATTTAAAAACTCATATGAGTTATCACAGAATGATAACTTTTGTTTATCACAGAATTAATTCCTTACATTGACACATATATAACTACTTGTTTTAAAATCTCTCATTCTTTGGGCTTACAACATCATGCTCACAAAACGAGACTAATCACACTAGATCGTCACCAGATTTGTTCCCTGCACTTCAGGGTTTCATTCTTAGGCCTGCCTCTACCACCCCAGGAAAACAGGGTAAAAATAGAGAGACACCATGATTGGAAAAAGGTCATGACTACAGAGCTGCTTTTTGTGTTACAGAGATGCTTAGTTTCACATGTCATTTATGTGGTTTCACCTTCTCTTTCTGTATAACATACTGTGTTAATTTTGACTGTGTAGTGGTTGGTGTGGGGTTATGCTTTGGAGTTGTGCTGGAAACAGTGTTGAAAATTCAGGTATGTTTTAATCATTGCTGAGCAGCACTTAGAGAGTGGCAAAGCCTTTCCTACTCCCTACGCCATCCCGCCATCAAGTAGGCAGGGGTGCACAAGGCCTTGGGACACAAGAACACAGCCAGGACAACTGACCCCAACTGATCAAAGAGATATTCCAGACCTTATCACATCATGCTTAGTGTATAAATAAAGTGGGGGACATTTGGAGTGATGGTGGGTAACTTCCCAAGTCACCACCGCACAGATGAGGTCCTGTCTCCATGGGGATGGCTGAACGCCTGCCTGACCATAGGAAGAGGTGAATTAATTTCTTGGTTTGCTTTGCTTGAATGTGTGGCCTTTGATTTACCCTTTAAACTGTCTTTATCTCAACACCTGTGTTTTTTCACTTCTACTCCTCTGATTCACTCCTCCATCCCACTGCAGGGGTGAGGGCAAGGAGGAAGGAGTGAGTGGCTCTGTGGGCTCAGTTTCTGGCTGGAGTTAAACCATGACCCATACAAGTAGCAGAGAAGATGTCACTGATTCAAGATGTAGCTATTGCTCTCACTGTGTTATGCAACTGTTTTTCCTCTCTGCTTCAAAGGCCAGTACATTGCATGTTCACTGGAAAAATCCTGTCTTGATCTTTTTTTATGGAAAATTATTTCAGTCTTCCAGACTCAAAGAATTCACACCTTGTAGCTCTATAAATTCCTTTTAAGCAGCAGGAGCTTTAATCATTGAAGTGGAAACTCAGCAACACTAGAAAACTGGATGAAAACTTCTCAAAGAAGCCGATTAAAATAAAAAAGTCATAGTTCAATAATCTGAAATCATGAAATTATTCTTCAGAACATCTTGAATTGTTTGAAGCTTTCTGTGACTGATCATGAATGCATTAATAGCTAAAGTCTCAAGGGTTACTCATTTTTGTATACTTATGTTGTTGTTAGCTTTATTTTGGGTTGGTTTATTGTTTGGGGGGTTTCGGCAGGTGAGAATTATTGTTGGCTTTCTTGTCTCGGGGCTTCTTGTGTGTGTGTTTATTGCTTTTATTTTTTGTCTACTAGTCTTCAAAATGTTATGGTTGCTGTCCCATCCACTCCAAACTTGGGCAGATGTGAAATACTGCTTTTTTATTGTGAATCAAAAGGTTAACAATAAACATTCAGCCAGAACATTTTTTTATCCTCTATTTTACAGACTATGTTCTGCCTACTAAATCTGAGCACGTCACAGAACCATTGAATAAGTTGAGTTGGAAGGGACTCAAAAGAATCATTGAGTCCAACTCCCAGCACCATCCACAAGAATCACACCATGAGCCCAAGAGCATTGTCCAAATGCGTCCAGAACTCCGCCAGGTTTGGTGCTGTGACCACTTCCCTGGGGAGTCTGCTCCAGTGCCTAGTCATCCCCTGGGTGAAGAACCTTTTCCTCATATTCAACATAAACCTCCCCTGACACAACTTCAGGCCATTCCCTTGTTCACCAGAGAGAAGAGATCAGTGCCTGCCCCTTCTCTTCCTGTCATGAGGAAGCTGTAACTGCAGTGAGGTCTCCCCTCAGTCTCCTCCAGGCTGAACAGACCAAGTGACCTCAGCCACTCTTCATGTGGCTTCCCCTCAAGGCCCTTCACCATCTTCATTGCCCTCCTTTGGACCCTCTAACAGCTCGATATCTTTCTTATATTGTAGTGACCAAAACTGCTCACAATATTCAAGGTGAGGCCAGATTTTTAATTCAAGCACTTAACTTCTGGCAACCTTATCCAGAAAAGACAAGCATTTTCTGTGAGTAAGCCAGACCTTTCATACTCGAGTCATTTTAAGAGGAACATCAAGTTTCCTTTGCTAATCCTTGATTTCTTTCCCTATCTATGTTTTCATTCCCTGTTTAATTTCATCCTGGAATATTCATGGACTATAACCCAGATTTACAAAATTTATCTGTGAGACATTCAGAGACCATAAGTTTATAATATGTCATAGTTTTCTTTTCCTGAAATCCTTACACTTTTTCTTCGCATGAAAATATTGGCTTAATCATGATAATAATGAAAAAAATAATAATGAATATAATAATGAATTTTTGAATCATAGTGTTTCCCTCTACAAAAAAACTTCTACTCTACCAGTACTCCCACTGATATATTCTTTTTTTCCCTAGAAATGGATTCTTGGCTAACTGATTTTGCTAATGTACTTTTCATTGGCATCCAAATGTACTTTACTACAGCACGCTAAGGAAAAGTAGCTTAAAAATGGTTTTTATTATCCTTTTCTTTTAAGGAACTGTCTTAGTCAGGCCAAAATCAAAAGTTCTTGGTATGAGGTTGACTTTTGACAAGGATTTCCTCTTTATCCCTTTGAATAAATATCCATCTCTCATTAAAGATTACTGAAATGCTTGGTTGAACTCATGTTGCAAAATAAGTTCCTGGTGAAATCATGCTCAACAAAAGCTAATGAAAAGATTAAAAAAAGTGAGAAATTTAAAAACAGTGCACATGAGACCACACAGTGAAAAAATGTATGTGGTACATATACTGGATTTTCTAAGTGCTGGTATCTGATTCTAAGACAGTAAGGAGAAAGCGTAGCCATAAATAAATTAATACTCCCAAAGAACTGCTCAGTGACAGTGAGGCCCACATAAACATCAGGATGAGACATATGGCATTGTACTAGCTGAAAAAGAGATCCTAATCTAATTCTAGGTGTTTACACACCAGCCCCTGTGGATATATGGAAGACAAAATCTCTGAAAAAAACCTCATCCTGTCAAGTTGCTCATGATTTCCACTGGAGCAAGGCAGACAGGAAATTCCTCTGCAGGCTTTGTTTATTATGTACTCTTCCATGTAAGACTCCATTCCCAGTTTTGCTCTTAGACAAATTTACCTTCTTAAGAAAGTTATTTCATCTGTCAAGCTCCTACACAGTCATTGACATCTAATTATTCCAGTTTTGCAAGGATGATGGCAAAACAAAAGAGATGATGGGTCATGCAGAAAAAGATTTGAGTTTGAGATTTTCTTTCCTTCTATTTCTATCATTCTAGGAACTTGACAGTTAATGTATATAGAAACATCATAGAGTTATCTTACAGTCCTGACAGCATGCCCCTGCCACACCAAAACTGTAATGTTGTATTATTTGCTTGACACTATAAAGACCAACAGTCCTTTTTTTTTTTTATTGCCTTCTTTTTTTCTCTCCCTGCCCTTTTTTTTTCACAAAAAAGCCATGCAGAGAATATTTCAAAGATTATTTCATAGGGAAAAAACTCTAGACCAGTTGCATTAAGAGGTGTTCCCCCGGTTCCCTCAAGTTCCCCAGAAAGTTAAAATTTGCTCAAGGTTACCATTCAGCTCCACAGGGACACAGCTGAATCTGACAGACTGAGATGCAGAGAAACCTGACAGAACACAAGGAATAAACACATTCTGGGAAAATAATTAGCACCTCCATGTATTTTGTCACCCTACCTTTTTGTCTAGATAATTTCTAAAAAAACTTCCTAGTGTCATAAAAATAAATATTAATGCATTTTTCAAGCACATTAGTACTAAAATCAAACCCAAGTGTTTCCTTCATTCAACAGAGAGGAAAGGGGTTTTCTGCACTGGTGAGAAATCTCTGCAGAAGGTTAATTTGTCAAAGACAGTACAAACCCCAGGAGTCTAATATCTCTTTATCATTAGCCTTCACTGAGAATACCAGCAGCAATGAAACTGTTAACACAGCTGAGGGTAGTGACAAATACTTAGAAATTCAGGTTAAAATTGATGCAGCATTATTTTAACTTATGGCAAGTACACTTCCATATGAGATAAGTTATTTAAAGCTCTTTAGCATGATTCTTAACCGTAGTACCTATATTTAAAAAAAAAAAAAAAAAAAAGGCTAAACCGAGAAAACATTGAAAGTTAGGAACTTAAGTGGTACAGACTAGTGAGTTTCTCAAAATGATGGAACAAATTAATTGTATTGTTTCTAGCGATCTTAAAAAAGATAGGAGATTAGTAGCAGTTTAGCAGTTGGTGTGGGCTTATCAGGAAGAGATTGTGGCAAACCAATCAAAATTCCTTACATAATCTGGTTTTCTATTATAAATAAAGAGGAAATAGTAGTTGTCTTAAACTTGAGCTTCAACAATTCTCTGTCATTGCTTCATATAGTATTTCCAAAAGTGTGCCAAGAGACCTATATGAAGGTGTCAGGTAGACCCTACATGTGCTGCAAAACCACAGTCACCGGGTAGCTACCAGTTATTAAGAAATATCAGATTAAGGGAAGTATTAACTAGAGCCCCAGACACCTCTGTTCTGAGCTTGGTGCAACTCCACTTTAATAACTTGAATGATTGAATAGATGTTCCTCTGATTATTTTTACAGGCAATGTATATGACAAGGAGAAGGTAAGGAATCTGAGATGATTTTAATTTCAAATAATCCTGACAAACTGCAGAAGACAAAAGATTGCATACATGAATAGGAACAAACAGTAAGCTATTTTTAAAAGATCACTGGCAAGAATACTACCACATTTTTCTTTTTCCTTTTTTTTCTTTAATAGCTTTTTTTCTCTAATAACTTTTTTCTCATTCCAAAGAGTTTCTATTGCTCACAATCTCATCTGCAGAAATAGTCCTAGTGAAATTGCCTTCTTTGAAATATACTTATCTGAGTCATTAACATCAATGAATTCTCACTTGCCTGTAAGGGGCAGAGAAACTCACCTTTAAATACAAAAAGACTGTAATTCATAACAAACCAGAGTCAAAAGTGTAGTTACTTTGTCTCTTGTCCACAGAAAATATGGTCTAACACATTTTTCTCTCCTGGGGTTTGACTCTGTGAGATTTTTAATTTATTATTATTATTTTAATCTTTTAAAATTATTGTTGTTTTACTTTTCATCAACCTTTCAAGGGACTTCAAAAACAAAGATGGAAGAAGAAAGGATGACACTAGGGTATTACTCCATTATGTTATATTAATGGAAAAGTGCTCATTAAAAAGCTGCAGAAATTAATTACCAAGAGTAGGGGTGAACAGGCTTGACACTGGGTAAAAGGGTAGCATCAGCTTGCTCTTCTGACATAAAGTCAGTCAATATACTGTCATTTCTAGGACAGCAGAACATTTGAAACTCAGGATAACTAAACATGACATTATAGGTGTCAATTGGAATAAAGCATACTACACAAATAACTCCTGTATTTGAAGAAAAGCCTTGCAAAGTCTGGGCTGGTTTGCACTCTCAGTAAGTAAAAACACTCTTGTGGGGTTTAAGTAGTGTTTGGGGTGCTTGATTTTATGGTTTTTTTACCCAGAAAGTGTTGTGAATTTCTATTAAAAATTCAAAGCCAACTGTACCACAGTTGTTTCTCAGTCATTTGTCCACATCCTCTATGTTCCAGTGTTCCAAAATCTACATAATCTCTCTCTGATCTTCAAGCTTATTATCTGAATTTCATTTTCTTAACCATTGTCATTATAAAGAACATTTTATTTATTTTTCTTTGTCATCCATTCTTAGTCCAAATGTTTTTCTGTCATCCACTGAATCTTCCATTCTTACGTCGGACTAGTCTGGATCCTTCAATTTCCTGTGTAGGATGTGTTTTCTAAACCTCTAGCTCTCCCTGGTTTTGCTCATGACTCTCTCCTGATCCAAACTCTAGTGTCCTGCACTCCAGCTGGGTGTGAGGACTGCCCAGCAGTGTAGCCCAGTCTATAAAAAATTATCTTCTTGCTTGCCCATAAAAAGGTGTCCTTTTCACCAAAGTCTTTAAATCTGTACCATGAGTGTTATTTCCTGCTGCACTACTCTTTTGGGCAGAAATACTCTGTGGACTAAAATAAAACAGAAAATAAAAATAAAAATAAAACAGAAAATCTACCCCTGACAGACATAGGGCTTTAATTCATCTGCAAGGCACCTCAAGAGATGTCTCCAATATATGATAAGGATGAGGTTATGTTAGATTTTTCACTGTCTACCTGGTCCAGTGCCCCAAGAGTGTCTCATAATACTCATCATGCAGATGTAGGCAGATAAGAAAACACAAAAATTACAGCCTGACATCATTAGTTTTAAACATTTTCCTTATATAAGTTGTGCCTGATAAATTCTATTTACTTTAGGAACAATTAGTGCATCTTTTATGTTTTTTGGGTCTTTCTTGATCCTTTTGGACGACATAAGCCATGCCTGAAACTTGCCCAGACCCTCAGAGTTTATTATGACTTGACCACTGTAAAGAGATGTCCGTATAGATGTAACGATTTTTAATATATTTGATCAAATTTAAAAAAAAAAAATTAAAAAGTGGAAGTTATGTGCCTGTCTCCCTTTCCAAAATTTATAACCTGAAGTACTGAGCTTTTGCCACTACATACACATGTGTACATAAGGAGTCTCATTCAAACTGATGTCCTGAAGCACTACTATAACCTTGTGTTTTGTTGAGGACCCTTTCCTGTCTGACCATCCAGGAGCCCCTCTGTCAGTCACACTTCCACAATCAGAGACTTCCACTGCTGGTACTGAAGTCCCTTCACAGCGTGTGGCTCCAGTGACCCAAGAGGTGCTCTGCTTGACCTACACACCCCACACTCACACAGTCAGACAAGATTCTGTTGCCAGCTTGACCCCAGGTTTCCCACAGCAGAGCTTCAGACCTCTGGATCCTTAAAATTATTTAATCATGATGCAACAACAGAATAAGAGCTTGGGGTAGCTCTGAGGATGGACCTTGAACAAAGGCCTACCTGGGCTCTCGTACCCTCACAGCCTAAGCACAGGAAAGGCTGTGGTCATTGGCTCCTGCCATGTCCCTGAGTGTCTGGTCACCTGGCTGGGCCACAGGTCCCTGTACTTTTGGTTATGCAAAGGGGCAGAACCAGTTCACAGCCTCTCGCCTTGGGCTCCCCCCACACAGAGCTCAGTCTACAACTTGCACTTCAGCTGTAAACCGAGCTACCTGCACTAATTAATTCCTCAACAGCATTTTCTAGCTGATGTTTCAAGACCATAGACATTTCTCATTTATTTACCCTTTTCTGGTCACTATCAAATATCCCCTAAAATATCCCCAAAAAGTTATGATCCAACATTAGTTTCTTGATCAGTATTCCTACTCTGAAGTATAAGAAGAATCTAATGTCTGCAGTAAAAATGAGCTAACCTAAACTCATGAAGTTGTTTATTTCATTTAGAATAATCACCATGACATCAGGCCATAAATATATTTTTTCCTGAAAAACCTTTGAGCTCCTTTCAATGATGACAAAAGAAATTCTTACATAACCCATAATTAGCATGTTCTTCCTTGTTTCTTAATTTTTTACATCCCATGAGGGACTACATTAAAAAAAAAACAAAAAACAAAGCAAACAAAAACACCCCTAAAGCAAACAAATAAAACTCAAAACCCACACACAAAGCAAAAAAACACACAAANAACCTTTGAGCTCCTTTCAATGATGACAAAAGAAATTCTTACATAACCCATAATTAGCATGTTCTTCCTTGTTTCTTAATTTTTTACATCCCATGAGGGACTACATTAAAAAAAAACAAAAAACAAAGCAAACAAAAACACCCCTAAAGCAAACAAATAAAACTCAAAACCCACACACAAAGCAAAAAAACACACAAAAAATTCTTCATCCCTCTGAGTGCTATGAAATTCCAATATTTTTTCTTATGTAGTTCATTCTGATTGTTCCACCATTTGATTATAGGTTTGTATTTCGTTGAAAAATTTTAGCTAACGTTTACTTTCAGCACTGATAAGTACAATACTTTTCCACATATTCCTATGGCATTCAAGGGATACCAAATGCTACATGTTATACATAAAATACATAAAGCATCTGTCATTATAAACCTTTATAAATACTACATCATATTATAGCAACTAAATAAGTACAAGCCATAGGTCAGGTTTTTAGAATTGATTTATATGTGTGCACTTTCTTACACCAAAAAATATACCAATAGGAACCTATCGCCTTGGAAGATGTTTATAAAGTTACTCTGTTTACTCACCTGATACCTACAGAAATATTTCATCTACAACACAGGCAGGCAGCTAGGAACAGGTTTCTGAGTAGTACTGTTGCAGTTGTAGAATTCTTCTCCTTTCTTAGAACAAAGTATATTCCCTGCTGAAAATTAGAATTACTTCTCCACCTTCCAGTAATATTAAAATTTTCCTTTATTTTTCTTTAAAAAACCCAATCCTTGCAAAATGCATAATACATGAAATTAACAACCTACATTTTGATTAGGATTATGTATCCACACAAAAAGAAAACAATTATTCATTAGTGTTTTCTCCCTCCAGTTTCCTTGCCGTCTTCCAATTTCACAGCCCCAGAGCCTTCCAAATCTCAGTCCAAAGATGTGAACACTTGAAAAAAGCGCATTAAATAGAAGGGGAAGAGCTTTTGCTAAATGTCCTTATTTGCTGAACTGAAAGAGATTGTATAATCGTAAATTTTATAGCAAGGAGGAAGCAAGAGGGGAATTTCATGACAGAGGTGAATCTTGATCACAGTGCTGCATCAAGTAATGGTCAGGACAGTGTTGTTATTCCACCCACAAATGAAAAAATCATCCAGTAAAGTCTGACCAATATCCCCTCCCTCTTTCTATTTTATTTTCACATCTACATCAGAAGTACTTGTCATCTAGATAAAAATACTACATCAATTAAAGATTGTAGCTTTGAACAATCAATAGCTTGGCACCTCAAGCTAATATGAACTGAAAGGAAAACCATGATTCACTTTATGTGAATTAAATTATACAATGGAAAAAATGGAGATTAAATAATTTTACTAATACCCCACTTTTACTCACAGATGTATTTAGCAAAGGAACCTAAAAACCAAGTTAGTGTGTTTTATTATCATTATTTCAAATATTTCTCTCTGGAAATTCCTTTAGGCCCCTAGAAGATTAGCACTACATTATGTGTTTACGCATAGTCATCCTTGTGAAAAATTCTTTGTTATTCAGTACTTTTTCTCTCACTGAAGCAAAATCTCTGACAAATTCCACAGCTCAAGTGGTCTCTTTTTTACAATCCCGGTTGCTTCACTCAAAATTTGTAAGCACATTTTTAAACAGCTTTACATGACACCTGCTAATTAGGAATGTTGCACATAGTTAGAGGTTTCTCTAGCTAGGGGATGTTCCTTTAGCAGACTCCTGAGATAAAACAACACTCCAATCTTTGCAACTTCTAAGAGATGGAAAATGCTAAAGATCAAATATTAGATTGTCAGATGGTTAGATGGTGACATGACTCCAGAAATCATTAAAGAATGGAACAAACTGGAGAGATTGAGACAGGAAAAGACAGTAAAAAGGACAGGGATTGGTCCTGTTTAAAGGAAAACTTTATCTACAAGAATAAACCAAAAGAAACCAGGTGTATCTTTGAAGCAACTGTCTGGAACAGCAAGGTTGAAATAAGGGAAATTTTTTTTTTTAAGTTATATGTTGGGAAAAGTGAAAGCAGAAAACATTGTGATAACAGATAATGGAAATAAATAAAAGACTGAGACATAGGTAGGTAAACTATAATTATGAAGATTGAAATCTGATCAGTAGGGAGGGACTGGTTTTCTGAACTGATACGAAGGAGGATGTTAAAAGATCTATAGGAAAAGAGATGTCCCTCATGCTGCATGAGAGTATGTTAAGCTTCTGTTGAGCAGCAGATTACAAACTGGACTCTAAAGGTCCAACAACTAAAAGAGAACTCTTATTTGCTCTGGAACACAGATAAATAAAATATAATCTCAGTTTGTGACATGAAAGTCCTTTCTGCTACAGTTTTTGGAAGGTGCATTGCAAGGTCAGTGAAATCAGTATTCTCTCCAATGTACCATCAATGTTTATTTTTAATTTGGGACTGGTGAATAAAGATTTAATGGGATTTTAATGGCCTGTTGGACACACTTCAGTGTCCAGAGATGTGGCATCATATCCAGGAGTGTCGTTATCTGGATTAATTATCAATAGCAGGCAGTTATCATTAGAGAGAAGTGAAAACGAAAGAGGTAGTAAATGAAATTTACTGAGCAGAGATGCTCAGAAATAAATAACATCTGAAAAGTCACCAATGGATACTTCATAATCATTTTCTGCTTGATATTTTGCATTATATCTGCCACTTCTTTTGCTGCTCCAGAATCTGTAGTGACTAAAATATTTCCCTTGCCAGCTAGTATAAGCTAAGTTCCTTCTTCATAATTGTAGCTTTACAACTACATATTATATACAAAATTAGTATCCAAATTTTCTTTTTAATGTCAGCAATGGGTTAATGTGAAACCTTGAGAAGACTTCCTTAGCTTAACCAGCAAATATTTTATAATGTAATACAGGACCCTTGCTGATAAGTCAAATGACAGTTAATGTTTGAGTGTCTTATTTAAGACATGACTGATAAAATCTACTGTAAATATGGGCTATTCTGAATGATATAGAGTATCTTGAATGTGACCTAAAGGGTAGTTCCACTGATTTAAATTATATGCATTTTTATGTATTGTTGCACTTAAAAAAAAACCCAAAAACATTCTTCTGTCCAAGACTTTTAGATAATCTCAAATTTATGAATGTTTTAACAGTCAAAATTTAGCAGTATTTGTCTTAATATAGGCAAAGACACTATTAAGAGGGGAAAGAATGTAGGTTGTCATCCTCAAGAGGGGGTGATCTATTGTGGAGAAAAAAAGATCAGAAAGGATTTTAGATTAATATAACTGTTTCATACTGTGTAAGCTTTCACTTCAGGACTTTAATAAAAAGATAAATCAAATACTCCACCTGTCTGTAAACATGTGGACATACATGTGAAACTAATGAGACAATACTAAGTGGAAACAAAAAAATCGATCCTGTATTTACCCTCTTAAATATTCAATCCCCACTTTCAAAATCTGGGTTGTGTGTTCAAAACTTAAAAAATAGTATTTCATTATATGCCCTGTCTCTGATTCTTCTTCTGTCTCTCTAGAAAAGTATTGAAGAACTACCTCTAACACAAACAGAGAAAAATTTCATCAGTGGATCTCTGTATAACAACAATTCACTGAGATAAAAACTATCTTCTCCTTCTGCAATGTATACTCTACTTCAGAGGGAATATGATAAATTGTTCCCTAAATACACAGGAGAAGTTCAATGCTGCAGATCAGAGGAGGCATGCCAAGAAAATTAAATGTCTGCCCAACCAGCAATTTGCTCAGAGTTTGAGGAACCTTCCCAAGAACACATCAGTCAGCACTTTGCTGCCAGCCTAACACAACTTTTCAGTTTTATTTTCGTCTCCGTTAATACAAGGCTGTTGAAGACACTGAAGGCTAACACTTGTTAGGCCTGTAGCAAGGTTGGTGCAGAGTTATTTAAATTTTTCTTGCTTCTGTGCAGCAAGAGTGAACAGATGCGTAGATAAGCCAGAAATGTTTCTGCGCTAAAATAAGGCAAGTTATGGTTATAGACTCTTTTTCACTTAAGAGCCTTAAAATTACTGTGCTAATGTTAGGCTAAATCCAAAGCAAAAATTAATTTCCAACTCCGAATTACCTAATTATGCTTTTTATACCAAAGATATACTCAGATACTAAAATCTATCAAACGCACCAAAACCTCAGCACTGAACAGAAACAGCTCATCTAATCCTTTTCTGTGAGCAGTTCCTATCTTTGTGGTAATCTGAAACAGCATAGCAGATTTACAGACTCTTATAAGGCCATGTGTTTGACATCTGCTCCACTTTTTCATTACCAAATTCTTTTAGGAATCTGGCCCATTTAGTGTTTAACAAAAGAAAAAAGAAAAGGACTATAAATAAATTCTGCCACTTATTTCCCCTTTGCTGAGAGATGAAGATGGTTGACCTCCCAAGGATTCTATATAAATGTTGATTTTGTCTAGCAGCAGGCCCTTGACCTTGGTGAGGGTGACAATTATTCTGATCAAATAGATGAAAAAGGCTGACAGACAAAAAGGGACTTCTTCCACTAGAGATCAATAGGTCATCAAAAATGAGACATCAAAATGAACTATGCTAAGGAAATTTTGAATTTAAATGAAGAGGAAATCTAGAGATAGGAATGAATAATTCAGATTAGTAAAGTGAGGAAAATTCTCTTTCTGCTTGTCCACTTGTCTGAGAGTTTGAGATTCTGTGTCTGTGGCTTTCTTCAGTTTTATTTTAAATAAAGTTATTTTATCAAGCAAAGACAACGTTAATAATGATTGCATACATCCATAAATGATCTTTTTAGAAATATAAATCAGTTATTTTAAATTATACTGTTTGTTTAATTAAACTTTTGGGAAATAAATTATTATTTATATTTATATATGCAATCTTTTTTCAGTATCTGGTTCTGAAGAATATTTTAGCATAATTATGCATTATTTGTGCTGTCGGAATCAAAGTTTCGGACTAAAGTGTGTCTGGAAAATGTAGAAAACCTATTCTAGAAATACTGTAATGAAATCTAGTTTTCATTGAATCTTATTTTTATGCAGTTTATATGTTGGAGTTAGACTAGCTGGAGTCCTCTTTGAATTATAGTATTGTCTCAGTATTCAATGTTTGTTACATATAACCACTGATGGATAATTATTAAAAAAAGCAATAGCTCTCTTTTAGTTCATCAACATCCTCAAGTCTACAACATCCCTGAACTCACCATAGTTGGCTATGGAGAACATTGACTCCATTTACTCTGGAGAATATTCCAGGATGACAAACAAAGTAACTTCATCCTTTCTCAATTTTTTCCTTACTATCATGCATCAAATCTCTCTATGCTGTAAGTTGAAAGCAGGAGTCACTACACAATTTTACAAAATAGCACAGTTAGAGTATATGTAGCTGGGAAGCAGTCAGGTTGGTGAGGACAGTCTGCTTAGGGTTCCTTCTCAGACTCCCATCAAAGCAGTTAGAGATTTAGTCATGGCTCTTTCCTGACCAGACCTTGCAGCTTCAGCAGATCTGTTTAACAGCATAGAAGACTTTTTCATAGGCTGCATACTGAAAATAGAACAGAGAGCAAGCTACCCACATGTATACTTGGCTATTGTACTAGAATTAGAAGGTCGATCTAGACAAACTAGAGAATATTCCTCTCATCATATCTTATCGATATCTCAGTGTCCATAGAATTGTCTGTCTGGTTTGGCTAAATAGCTGTATGCACAGTTCCTGTTGGCACAGCTGGCTCTGGGTATGAGAAGCTTCTGTAGCAGCTGACAGCTTTTGATGAGTGAAGAAGAAAAATAACTAAGCACTTANCTGTCTGGTTTGGCTAAATAGCTGTATGCACAGCTCCTATTGGCACAGCTGGCTCTGGGTATGACAGAGAAGCTTCTGTAGTAGCTGACAGCTTTTGATGAAGGAAGAAGAAAAATAACTAAGTACTTAAAGAAAAAAATATAAATAGGGTTGAATATATGCTGAACTCAAAATGCATATAATACAATAAAGGGGAAGTGAAAAGGTCTTTAATTTTCTGTTCTTCATATGAGTCTTAAATCTCAATCCAGTAGGAACATGTATGCTAAAAGATTTTTTTAAATACTGAGGCAGGGAAAAGAGTACAACTTTGTGTCAAGCAGCTTAGTGGTTTGCAATGAATTAGCAAGGGATGAGGAATCACAATGGAGTAAATGTATTAATGAAGCCAGTGGGCCCTTTATCCAGATGCTTGTGGAGGTGCATTGACTGGCCTGTACTGTTTCTATGCACACTCCAGGATCACAGAGCTGAGGTGCAAATGGCAGCTGGTGCACTCACGGCTTTTCTGATTACAAGGAATTTTGCCTCTCAAGTGTCTTTTGTGTCACGTAGTCCATTATGGTTTTAATTCATAAGCTTCAGCCCTCATATAATTTTTAGACTGAATAAGAGAGGCATAAGTTACTTTTATGAATTAAATAAAGTTACACTCTAATTGCATAAAGTTTCACTCCAGCTAATACGCTGTCCTCAAATCATAAGTTTCAAATTTTGGTCTTGATTTCTTCCTCTCCTTTCCAAAAGTTTGTGAAATAAATGAGAAAAGTTTTCAGCCCTGAGAAACATCCCATTAACCAAAATTCAATGAAGATGACGTAAAATACTTATGGCCAACTTAAAAGTTATGTCCCATGCTTGCATCAGAGACTACCCGAATATTTTATGAATTCTATCTTTACACATTTCTCTTTTTTGCTGTATCATCCTCAAAGCACAGCTTACATTAAAAAACCCCAACATATTTAAATCATTCCTTCATTTTTCCAGCAGCAAATTTGTGATGCACAATAAGCAAAGTTTTGAAAACAGCAGGTAATTTTCATGTTTTCCATGGACAGTCTGTATCTATGGCTAATTTATTACTAGATGTCCCAATCATTACCGATGCAGAAGGCTACCTGATGCAGCTTCATCTTGAGTCATGATATGTTTTGAGAAAAGACCATTAGAGAAATCTCCCTAGCTTGCTTTCTATGTGGCATTTTGCTTTTCTGATTTATAATGATCTTGTCCAACAAGGTAATGGGACTGATGCTCACTTGCCTTAGTAAAAGGCTGTTTCAAAGACTATAAAGTTAATTTATTGAAATGTAATTAGCAGTACTATTAATTTTTGCCATGCTTACTCTCATCAGTTTTAATGCCACAGATTCAATTTACAACGAACTGAACAACATTGTGAGACATTAGCATTAATTCATCTGGTCTTCTCTCCCCCAGTAAATCATATTGTAGGGCCCTGAGCACCAAGAGAGTGAGCAAGAGAAAGAAATTATTAGAAATATATAACTATATGTCCTTGATCTTATTCAACTCATTTACTTTGGCAAAGGCTGTCAATTTCCAGGCCTGAAAGTTGAACTCTGCTTAAACAGAGAACGAATGCAGTGGGTCCCACAGTAATTCAGACATGCCTCTCCAATTATGGTCTCAAAGCCTAAATGGGAGGGTTTCTCTGTTAATGCAGATGTTCCCTATTGACCTTCCAGAGCACCTCTGATCATTCCTATTATACTTTATAAGATTACCCCAGTGGAATCCACTCATTCATCATCTGAAACTTATACTAGTGGTTATTTAGTGTGTTGGTGATAATTTCAAAAAAAAAGACACCCTGTAGCACTCCACAGGTTATTTGTCTGCCAAGTCTGATTTACTTGACTTTTTATACTTTCATAGTATTCAAGAATGAAAAGAAAAGGATTTTTTTACAATTCTTTTAATAGCTCAAAGAAAGAATAAATATACTTTTAGGAATACATCTGGATTACTTTAGAAATTGATTTATTTCTAGTGTAAAAAAATTTTCTTCATTTTACAGACTGACAGTGAGACACGGGGAGCCCAATACCCAGATCCACAGAAATATCTGGATGCTTAATCGCTGCCATAGTGTCATAGCCATCTGTAGAGTGCATTAAGCAACATGAGAACTGCATAAGTAGGCAGAGTTTAAAATTTCACTTTGGGAGTCACAACAGCAAATGAAATGTGTGAAGACGCAGTAGTCTAATGGGCTTTGAGAAAACATCACCTAACCTTCAGTACCTGAAAACCCATCCAGGCACCTCCATCCCTTCTCCTTTGTCAATCACAGGAAAACATGATGTTCATAATCTTTACATCTTTACATAATCTTTACAGGAACAGACAAAGAGTGTGCAAATCTGGTGTGTCATTGCAGTTAGACAGTCTCTGAGAACAGTTTTAAAAATTCTAGTTCTGTAATTTGTCTCCAAAGCTTATGAAGGGTTTCTGCTAGATCTAGGCTTAAGGAATGCCAAGATCCCACAGAAAGGCTGGATCATGAGTGTTTAAGCTGTGAAGCATCATAACACTAGTTTAGTAGGGAAAAAAGAGATATATAGAAGAAAAGTCTTCTACAAATTGGATGTCTCCAGTACTGCATCTGGTGGGAGTGTTCTCCTCCAGATGCAGTAATGCAGATACTGCATAGAAAGAAGAAACAAGTGTTTGCAAAAACTTTAGTAATTATCTCTAGTATACTCTTCCCCAGTGCAAATCTGACTTCCATCGTTTACTCTCACATGAGCTGGTTGCCATCATTGAAAGAACCATCTCTCTTCCTGCTTCTAACATCTGGAGTTACATTCCTCTTTTTCCTTACCTCAGTAACACCTCATCTGTTTTGTGAATTTCTGTTATGAAATCTCTTCTCAGTTGCATTCTCCCTCTCTCTGCTTCTCTTATATTCTACCAATTTCATTTTGGTCAGTACCTGCACATCAACCACTAGCTGCAAGGGCACATTCAAGAGCATAAAGAAGGTAAGTGGTTTTTTCAGGTTTTTTTGCTTATTTCTACATGAATGTACACAAAGCTGCCTTTATTCATTTACCTGTACTGAAAAACACATGCTGACAAATCAACATCTATGAAAAATAAAGAGCCTTGTGAGATTTCTGTACTCATATCACAACACTTACACACGTTTCTCCCGCTATGAAATATGTGTGTAAGTTTCCACACATACATATGGATTTTAAAAAGTCAAAGCTGTCACAATTAACTCATTGTGTACTTGAACTTTTATGATATACACATCATTAAAGCATATGTTGAACACAGATGTCACAGCTGTTTAAAAAAAAAAAAAAGAAAGTCCAGGAACTTATAATAAAAAAAATTGTAACTAAATAAAATGAATACCCTTCCAGATGACCAACATTCATAAATAAAAAAATAAAACTGAAACAATTGTATGTAGAAATTTTTATTTAGGTGCAATTTCAGTATTACTTGAGTGCAGGTGTATTTGATTGAATTTGGAAAATATTGCCTGAAAGTTACTCTCATTCTTTACAGACAGTATACTGATATACAGTCAAAATGAAAGAAGAATGAGGGGGTTTGGAGTATACATTCAAAACTACTCTATCAATATATTTCAATAAGTGCTTAAACCTAAGTTTGAGCTGCCTTGTTTAAGTGGTATATTAAACTCTTTTTAAGTGTTGGGTTGTTCAGCTACGCAAGCACTCATATAATAAGGTTAATTTTTAAAAGAAAATGAAAGCAATTCTTGTTTTTATGTTCTAAAGAGATAATTGGGAAAATGCAAGTAAAAGAAGAGAAACAATAGATATTAAGATTCAGGGCAACATGGGGCATTAGATCTAGATATTCATTAAAAATGTCAACAGTCACTGACAACTATGCTTTAAAGATAAAAGGATAAAATTCAGGATGTATAGGACTACAAAAGAAAATTTGAGGGACCAGAAAAGCTCTTTTTCCTAGTTAATGAATGACCCCAGACAGTGTTGTTTTTAATTAATATAACAAAACTAGTTACCATATTCAGTACAACACCTATTTTATGCACTGACAGCCCTGTTCCTTCCTCGATGGTGCTTGACAACTGAGCTCTCTCAGCCCACCAGGTGAATTGCTGACATACAAGAAGTGTCTTCCCTTTCAGCAAGTCATTTTAGTACACAAAACCAGCAGCTGGAAGAACACTTATCTTTTACATGACTATATCCTGAATATTTCAATACTATATCTTGAAAATTTACATGTAAAGTGTGAGGTGCCATTATGCCCAGTCTATAATTCTTATGAATCAATGTGAAAATGTCGGAAGCTAAGAAGACTAAAAATAATTGTACAGAAATTATTATTGTTATTTAGATTATGCAAATATACTTTAGGTTCTATTTTTAACAAAAGCACTGATTCTGAGCTATCATTTGCAGCATCTCCTCTGAGTACACATGGAAGTTACAGCCCTAATTTTACTTCACATTTCAGTCATGGTCATATTCCACAGGACAGACAGAAAGTAGGACACTCACTCTTCTCCTAACATTGAAGACAAAGTAAAGCCCTCAAGTTTTTGCTGAGTTTATCTTCAGGTCATGTTCAATCACTTTAAGTTATCATTATCTTTTTAACTTTGAGGGTAGACCTGATATAAGTATATTTTGAAGAGATGACACAGAATGATACAGGACCTTGTTGTATTTCTGGTTGTAATGACTCAAATTTCAGTCACCTCCTTCAGTGGAGAGCAATTTTGATAATAGGACATGGAAATTCTTCCATCACAATGCTGGAGAAAATTCAGATTAATATACTATTGAATTGTGCATGAATATAAATGATTAGCTCATATTCACACATATATATATATATATATATCAGGTTATAATTAGATCATGTTAAATTCCACAAATTATTCCTTACCTATACAAAATGAATGAAACATAATACTCTTGGAAACTATACAATGGAGACTCTGCAAACTACTCAAACTTTAGTATCAAAATACAAAATGAAAACTTGCTACTGTAAATTAAAAATCAGGAAGTTTTCCTCATACAGTTCTACTTAATATTTTCAATTCTCCTGCATATATTCAATGGTTCTACATCCAACAACAACCCAGAACAGGCAAAGGCTAGTACTGGGATTAAAATTCAGTTTGAGACCAAGTTCGGTGTCTCTGAGTATGAATTCTGGATGTGTTGAATGGAGTTGTTATACAATCATCTGAATTTTGAATCATAAGATTCAAAATTAAGTCTTGAAAAGTTGAGAAAAATTTAAAATAATCAAGTGTCTTCTAGGTTGGCTTTGTTGATTGACATTTTTGGGGACTTTTTTTCATCAAAGAACGCTTCCAGCCACACAACAATATATGTAAATAATATATTCCAATTTTTATATAGTTAGGGAATGCACCTCAGAAGCTTAAACCCATCATTCTGTGTATTGCACCTAGACAGTCCCTGCTCTCAAGGGTTTTCCATTAACCTAAAAAACAAACAACAGCCATGTGGGCAGACAAATGAGTTCAAAGATGAGTCCAGGCTGATCAGCCTCCTCAGCAACTCTTAAAATTTACCTACAGCCTAACAGCTATCAGATTTTTGGACACAACTGAGAGCAGACTTCTAATATTATCATACTAAGACATGGCATTGGGACTGTCATTTTGTGTTGACCAGCCCATTTTCTATGCCAAGTAAGTCATGGTTAGGGAGTTAAAGCCTGTCAGAAAGGGACAAAAAGCCATCTTCCCACAGACAATTTACATGGGCTGTGTTTACATGAGAAGCTGAGAGAGAGCAGATCTTGTCAAATAGAAAAGGCCAACAGAAAGTTGTAAACTGAAAGGTCATTTCTGGTGAGGCACAAGGACTGAAAGAAGGTCAGACATCCCTAATAAAAATTTCTTGTTACCTCGAAACTATTGAGTGTTTATGTGTTTCAATGAGAAGAGCTTGTTTTGACTTCATGGGAAAAAAAACAAAAAAACAAAACAAAACAAAACAAAAAAACCCAGCATGTAATACGTCTCTGAGAAACTGAATAAGTGAAAATTACTACATTACATTGGCTAGAAATGTGTAAGACATGGACCCAGAGATAGATGTAGGCATAAAAACTGAGACTAGAGGGAAATAACATTCTCACCTGAAATAGTTTGTAACAGTTCGCTGGTTTTTCTGACTTTTGCTTCTTTCTCTGAAATTCTGGCAGTAGCTACTATTGAAGGTAAGACATTAGTTTATATAGCTTTGTTTTGACATATTTCATACTGAAATATAGCAAATCAACGGTCTTGAAAACCCTGATCAGTCTGCTCAAGATAAGGCTGCAGACTTGCTCTAATATATGGTCAGTGTCACTCCATGAAAGTCAATGGACCATATTTTTTCTCTTCATTACACTAGTACAGCCCCATTAACTATAGAAATCATTAATCATACAGCAACACTGAACTCTTTGATGTTGTGCAGGATATAAATTAGGCAAGAATTTGGCCTCCTGGCCATTTTTTCTCCTGGCTTGTTTCTGGCAGGAAACCCATTGTTTTATTTTGCCTCAAAGTTTTAGTCAACTGGGTTGATAGCAATTGTATTACACAAAAAGCTATATTATGATATACAACTATGAGCATGAAAATAAATTAAGATACAAATAAACATTTAGAAGTTCAGCCATAAGTAACTGATTTACTTTTTATAACACTTCAAACCGACTGCAAATTTTTTCTCTCCCTCACCATTTCTCTTCTACAAAATACAAAAAAACAAAAGACAAAAAAAACTTTCCCTATTAAGAAGAATTATACATAAATATTAATTATGTTAAAGCATTCCAAAGCCTCTGATATAGGGGCAAGTCATATCTTCTTTCCAACTAAATGTGAGGGGTTTTTTTTGGTTTTGTTGGCTTTATTTGGGATCACTCACAAAGTGAGAATAGAGGTAGGAAAATTGCTTTCTCGTTCATATCACTAAGAAATCATTTACAAAAAATTAAAATCACAAGTATTAGAAACGTTGCATATAAAAAGATTATGAGCTGAAGCACAACTAACTAGGTAAGGCAGGCAAAGATGTCCATTTACTAAAGAAAATAAGTTTAATTTGAAAAGAGCAGGAAAAAATATCAATACTTAAACTCATGAAAAGAGGTTAATGTACTATTTGAGTCCATTCCATCCTACTTTATCTATAGAACTCCACCCCATATACGAAGAAAAGTCTTGATTAGGATTTGTTTACTGAAAGTGACCATGCATAAATACTGCATTACCAGGAAACCTATGGTAGTGGCAGATTGAGGTTTATATAAGCAACATTTTAACCTCACCACCAGTTACTGTTAAATGATATGAAGGTGTGAGCTCACAAAATCAAGCTAGAAATATCAGTTAGAAGACTGACTATTTAAAGCCAAAATTCACTTAGCAGAAGTATGTACAGTACTGCCACAAGGAAGTCACTTGTTCTTGCAAAATGAGAAATACCCAGCAATCAAGAAGTCATTTCCTCTGTGTCAGTCATCTGCCCAGACATAATTCAATTGAAATTAAAGGAAGGGACAAGTCATTTGACTGGTACCTCTAGTCATGAAATAATACAAGCTAATCCTTTTCCCATCATTTTCATGCCATTTAAAGAGATTTAAAAATAAGAAGAAGCAACCCTATAATGCTCTCAACGATTATGTAGAAGGACAGGAACACAGGCTCTTGGAAGCTACCTGGTACCTGTTTGTATGAGTTACACCAATGAATTGATGTAGAGGTGCACTGGAAACTGTGTATTGCTGAAGCACTAGCAATTATTCAAGCATATTTACTGAGGTTTAAGGACAGTGTAATTGTAGTGTCTGCATATTTCATATGCAGTCATTGTTACACCCCATTAAATGGACTGGTAATGATCCACTGCTATTTAATTAATATGCAATGAGCATGATATTAAATCTAACATGTAAATTAAAGCCCAATTTAAGTCACTTAATTTTGAAGTGTGATCGAAAACTTCTTTGGACCTTGATGGCCTGTGTTTGTCTCCTTCACTTGTCTCCCCCTGCAGAGTTCAGATTATACTGAGAAGATTCTTGATAGACAAAAAGGGAAGGTTTTTATGACCAGGAATTTCATCATAGCAAATTAAAAACAGATTGACTATTAGCATTAAGCAATGGGCAGAAATTTGTCCAAATTCCAAACATTTCAGAATGTTCACACTCATGATTCAAGATTCTCTAATTCAGAAAGCACTAATAAAAGAAGTATATGGTTAAATATGACAGAACTTTGGAAATAAAGTATCTAAATTGATGTGTATTGATCATTATCTTTTCTGAGGTAACAAAGTTTGAGACAAAAATATTTAATTAAACTCAAAAGGATACCAGTCATAACATTTTCCAACAAAAAAAAACCAAACAAATGAACTAACAACAAAAAAAAACCCCAGTATAGTACTAAAAATAGATTTTGCTACTCCTCATAATAATATTGTTTGTAGAAAATAACAAGTGCAGAAGTAGCTGTATGAAGGAAGGTTACCACATTTTCATAATTATAATCAACGTAGGCAAAGTGACACAAATCCTAATATCTACTCATGGTTACATACAAATTTGNGTAGCTGTATGAAGGAAGGTTATTTTCATCATTATAATCAACGTAGGCAAATAAAAGTGACACAAATCCAAATATCTACTCATGGTTACATACAAATTTGTATTACACTAAAATATATTATAGTATAAATGTAATATAGTATTTATATTACATATAAATTTGGAAAATTTGGAAAATAAGGTAAGAAAATGGATTAGATAAGACAGAATCACAGAATGAGTAAGGTTGGAAGGGATCATAGTGGGGTCATCTGGTCCAACCTCCCTGCTCAAGCAGGGTTATCCCAGAGCACATGGCACAGAATTGAATCCAGACAGTTTGTGAATATCTCCACAGCCAAATCTGTTCCAGTGCCCAGTCACACACACAGTAAAATTCTTCCTCATGTTCATGTGGAGCTTTCT
>VYXF01004480.1:317930-328311 GCA_013397295.1 Polioptila caerulea | reverse complement strand
TGACCAGGAATTTCATCATAGCAAATTAAAAACAGATTGACTATTAGCATTAAGCAATGGGCAGAAATTTGTCCAAATTCCAAACATTTCAGAATGTTCACACTCATGATTCAAGATTCTCTAATTCAGAAAGCACTAATAAAAGAAGTATATGGTTAAATATGACAGAACTTTGGAAATAAAGTATCTAAATTGATGTGTATTGATCATTATCTTTTCTGAGGTAACAAAGTTTGAGACAAAAATATTTAATTAAACTCAAAAGGATACCAGTCATAACATTTTCCAACAAAAAAAAAACAAACAAATGAACTAACAACAAAAAAAAACCCCAGTATAGTACTAAAAATAGATTTTGCTACTCTTCATAATAATATTGTTTGTAGAAAATAAAAAGTGCAGAAGTAGCTGTATGNTGTGGAGCTTTCTCTGCATCAGTTTCTGCCTGTTGCCTCTTGTCCTATTGCTGAGGAGCCCAGAACTGGATGCAGCACTCCACGTGGTGCCTCACTAGGGCTGAGTAGAGGGACAGGCTGACATCTCAACCCGCTGGCAAAGCTTTTTCCTGATGCAGCCCATGATAACACTGATCTTAGCCATGCTCCGGTGAGCCTATACAAAATATGTAATATAAGAAACTTGTCTCCAGAAACCATGGCATGTCAGCACTGGTGGGTGCAGTCAGTGCACCCAGGGTCAGTGTGGCCAGACAGGCAGCAGACCAAGCTGGGAAGACACATAAAGATGCAGCCAGGGATCAGCCACCTGTGTCTCTGCTCCCCTGTCCTCCAATGGACCCTAGCTGGAGATCCATCTGTCATTTATGCATCACCTATATTCAGCAAAATGTTGGTTCTCCATCAATATTCTGGTTTGCTTCTGACAGTAACAAGATAACATGCTGTTTAATTTACTTACACCGCTGATCCAAAATAGAAATTAAACTCTTTAGTTAATTCTGTGTCTGATAGAAGCTTACAAAGTTTTCCTTTGTTCATCTTTTCTCCAGATCATTTGCAACATTGTATTTCCAGCTTCACTGATATTTAACCGTTTAATGTCTTTTTTTCACATACTATAATATTCTCCCATTGTTCATCATTCTTCTATGCAGCATCTAAACTTGCTTAATAAGCAACTGATTCAAAAGAAAACTGAAAAGTGTTATAGTAAAATAAAAGAAATCCTAAGTAAATCAGTAAACTATTGTTTCCTTGAAATATTTTCTGGGGTCTCATTCTTATATCATGTCAAGACACTCCAACTTTGGGAGATGGCAACTTTCTGCAACTTTTTTGAAGTTCATTAGGATTTTATGTCAGAAGATGTTTAGCAATCTGCTGAATGAAGTCCTTATATTTTCACTGCCTCAAATCTGCCATGGTTCAAGAAAACACTGTTATCAAAGAATTCAATATAATTCATTCTATATGTTTAATCCAATTATCCTCCTGAATAATAAAAATTGGAGAAATTCACAAGCTACTCTTGTGCATTTCACCACAGAGAAAGGAGGAGGCAAAAATGAAAAAAAAAAAAAAAAAAGGAAATGCAATTGGTTCAGTTTCTTGAACATAAAGAATAATTAACCAAATCAATACAATGTATGCTGGCATGTCCTAAAATATGCAATTTAATTCTTGATGCATCCTGGCATGTAAAAATAGCAAACAGCAGTGCAAGAACAAGGATTTGTATGTCCTAATAGTTTAGTTTTTCCAGAGCACTTAGAATTACTCAAGTTACAGTCACAGTCATCAGTCATCAGCTGATCTCTGGCTGTGCTGAGGATCCAAAGGATCAGGACTATCAAATATTCAGACATCTCAAGCTGTAAATAAAACTCAAAATATATAAACCTAGAATTTTAACTACTCGCCAGTCTATGGAGTACACCTCTTTAAATAACAGCAAAAGACAGGGAAAAAAAAACAAACATGCTGAAGACAGTAGTGTTGTATGACCCAGATTCAGACTACCTCTAAGCTGCTTTTATAATCCCTTTCTATTACCCCACTTGATCCCTGCTTCTATCCTAATGTACATGAGTACTTTGTTTTCCAGGAGCCATTAGGCTGAAGGATCTTGTTGAAGCACATCACACTCCACTCCTACTCCTCATTTTCCTCACGTGTCCCAAATACATACGCAGAGGGTAAAGGGTATCCCCATTTACTGTTTCACATTGGTGCTTTTCACATCAAAGTGTCAAGGATTTGGAAGTTCTACAAAAAATATTTCCAAACCATATGCTTTACCTATCTCTTTAGTTATTGCTAATTGCAATAGCTTTGAAAACTCCTCCAAACTCATTCATTAAAATTTTAATTTCAGTGAAGCTAGATGTTTCTACAATAGTGAACCAGCAGATCCTCTTGACTTTGACTGAATGAATAATCCTTCTCCCTCTGTCCTGAAGCAGAAGTAACTATATACTCTCACAGAAAAAAAAAATGCATTACTTCCATTCCCCTTTCCTGGGCAGAACATCTCTTCCCTATCCCTTATCCTTTCTCCCTCTCTCTCCACACAAAGCTCCCAGTACTCATGTCAGTTACCACTAAAGTATTTTGCAATGCACAGAACAAAATCACAATTGTCTCATGACTTTCATCTTGAGCTAAAAAGGAAAATGGAAAAATATAGTGCAGCAGTGTCAGAAGAAGTGATTGAGATGCAGCTTGCAAAGTTGATGACTGATCATTTTTCAGAATGCAAATGAATTATTTAAATAGAAGTGTCTAATTGTTTCATTGCCCTTCACTATCAGTGGTCATTAACATCCTTTCAGAGTTAGTGCAAAGTGCCCCAATCAAAGTAAGAGCATTTTTGCTATATTTAACACTCACCTTGCTAGAACCCTCCATTCTTCCCTCTTACAAAAATCTGAGCTATTTTTTGGTGTGGGTTTTTTTTGGTTTTTCTTCTCCCTGGAACATAGATCCTCAAGTCTTTGGCACTGTCTACTATGTAAGCTATCATAAAAAACACATGGACATTTTCTTATGTTTGAATCCACCATTGTCCTTAAATTAGAATTCATTTGCATTCCAAAAACATAACAGCAACTTACAGACTTGAAATATCTGAAATTTTAAAAAGCCTTGCAGAAGGCTGTCGTAGCAAATCCAAATTTTGGCTGTTTTATATGTGGTCTAAATGCAATTTTGAGGGCAGCAAGAGGACCTAGTAATATTTTACATTAATTTTTCTAGTGTATTAACAGTTTCCAAGACCTTAGACCATAGAAATAACCCATGTGTTTATGTAATTGAGAAAGAAATAACAAAAGGTGAGCCACCTACTCTTACAGAGAAAAGAATTTGATCCAAGGTCACATTTCAAGGCTTACCTTTTCCATTAAACAAGCAATTTCAAGGCACTTATGAAGCATACTAACAAAAAACTGTATAAATTAATAGAGTATCCTGAGCCATAGAGGGAAGCTAAAGGTTATAAATTTAGACAAAGTATGAAATATAATAGTGATTTCCAAAGGCATATGGAATATATGGAATGAGACACGTTTTGATTGATGATACAGCCATAAAGTGAACATTACATATGTCTGTTTCTCATATGAAAAGTAATTTCTGTGGCAATAGTTTAGAAGAATATCATGTATAAGAAATAGATTTCTAAGCAGTACCTGTTTAGCAATAGCAATATATCCACACTTATAACCAGTGACTCTGCTACCTCTCAGACTTGTAAACAGGGTTCATAATTTTTTCATGCTGACACATGTAATGAAACATTTAATTGCTCACTATTACATTCCTAGTTATTTGTTCCCACTATTGTGTGTGGAATTGAGTATCTTAACAGGTGTTTTAAGATAATGATGATAATTTTGTACATGCAAGTCAATTTACTCAGGTAAGCTTCCATATCTTGTGTGTGTAATTTAAGTATCAATGAAAAATAAATTGTCTTTAAAGATGAATTTATTTACCTTTTTTCAAACAGCAATATCACTGGCATCTAGAATCATAACATCATAGAATCATAGAATCTCCTGAATAGAAAAGGAGCCACAAGAATCACCAAGTCCAGCCTCCAGCCCTGCACAGAACAGCTCTCAAATTGCATCACATGCCTGGGATCATTGTCCAAACACTGGAAATCTGTCAGGCTTGGTGCTGGGACCACTCCCTGGGGAGCCTGTTCCAGTGTCCAACCACCCTTTGGGTCAAGAAACTTCTCCTAGTGTTCAACTGAGCCTGTTCTGACACAGCTCCACGCTGTTCTCTCAGACCCTTTCACTCGTCACCAGAGAGAAGAGATCAGTGCCTGCCCCACTTCCCCTCATTGGGAAGCTGAAGAAGGTCTGTCATGCTGATGTTTTGTGAGAGTTCAGGATTAATTGTTCCTCTCTGTGCAGTAGCATCTTCTTCTGCAAAAGGCAGAGATGACTTTCATGCTTGGAAGGTAATTTAAAAGCTATGGATGAGGAACTGTGCAGAAGTTCAGTAACGATGAAAAATAACCTTCAGAATTTGCACTGACTTATAATTTTACTTAGTCTACGGAATGAAAATATATACATACAAGATCTATAAGAACAGTGTATTTACATTCTGCTTTTGCCAAGTCAGTATCACAGCTGCACTACTTAGAGAACTTGAACATTAGATGATCTGGTAAGGAGCAGTCAGTGCTGGATATAAGTGGAGAATTTCTTGACTGAAATATTTACCTCTTTAGGATTTTATCCATATTAGTTTGAAGAGTTCAATGTAACTGAAAATCAGCATTACTGCTGTAGAAAAATAGGATATCATGGTCTGTAGAAATTATTAAAAACCATTGCACCATCAATTTCATAAGTACAATGGAACATGACTCGATCTCTGACTTTACTAGATGATTGCCTCTACTTGCACTGTACGTGCTCATTGAAAAAAAGATTCTTTTTATGAATTGTGGGGTAATAGAAAAGAACCTCACTGGCACTGCTTGAAATTCACCCTTCTTTATGAAAAGTTGTATTTTATTTTCATTTTTCTAAACATTTTTCAGACAACTCTGTAAACAGATTATATTTTTGAATGCTTCTATTTTTGTTAAATTATCTGTTTACAAATGTCTGAATTTTGAAGGCCGGCAATATAGTGACATAAAAATGTAAGGAACATCAAGCGTTAAAATTGGCATAATTAATTTTGCTCTAAATGTACTTCTCTCTGTTATCCCATTTTGTTCAGCTAAAGAGAAATAAACACTTTTAAGAGGGGAGTTTATCCAGTATTAATGAACACATAAACCTAGAAAACACTGAGCTTAAAACACTAGTCAGGAGTGTTTGAGTTAATAACTTTCACAGTGTTCTGGCTGGTTTCTCCTGGACATTATAAGGTTTTGTAGAGCATAAAGACCAATGATACCCCAGTAATTCCAGCTTTAATATAGCTTCAATGATAAAAATTTTTCTGGTATGTGTTTTCTGCTATATGTAGGAGCTGATCTGTCTCCTTATCACTTCAACAAGTGGAAGAAAAACATTAATAGCTTTGTGAAGCAGAGAAAAGGAAGATAAAAAACTTTCAGGGGAAAGCAGAAAGAATTAAATTGTTCAGAGTATCACAAATTGTTATTTCCAAATAAATATTTTAATTTGAGGCTATTTGCAATTAAAAAAAATTGTTAGGTGTAGCAATGCAATCACAAACATATTATGCAATAAAAAAAAATGAAAAATATCTCACTAGGAGAATAGGATTAAGAGATCAGCCACATGGCAAGAACTTGCAAGATCTTTCCTATCACCACAGGGAAAATGTGAATCTCTTCATAATACAAACATTTCTAGCATCATGAACTGTCACAATAGAAGCAGGGTATGTTGAAACTGAGTCCTGTCAAGAAAATACCAGATGAAATAAAGCCTACTACTACTGTAGTGCAGGGTGTTATGGAAAGGACTGTAAGGAAGTGTTTCTTTGCTACAGTGTCATTTATGGGCCCCTAATATCTGATCTAAATCTACTCTACTTCAGTTTGAAGCCATTCCCCCTTGTCCTGTCGCTATACATCCTTGTAAAAAGTCCCTCTCCTTTTCTTGTAGGCTCCTTTCAGGTACTGGAAGGGTGCCATAAGGTCTCCCTGCAGTCTCCTCCAGGCTGGACAGCTCCAACTAGGAGAGGCGTTCCTGCCCTGTGACCAAATTAGTGACTATTCTCTGGAGTTGTTCAAACAGAGAAATGTCTATACTATGTTGAGGACCCCAGGGCTGGATGCAGCACTCCAGGTGGGTCTCACCTGATCAGAGTAGAGAGGCAGAATCCCCTCCCTCTGCCTGCTGCCCACCTGCTCTGGCTGTAGCCCAGCATATGTTTAGCTTTCTGGGCTGTGAGTGCACATTGCCAGGTCACAAAGAGTCTCTCATAAAATAACACCCCCAAGTCTTTCATCCCAAGGCTTCTCCCAACCCATTCTCTGTCTAGCCTGTACTTGTGCTTGGGATTACTATGACCCAGGTTCAGGACCTGGCGTTTGGCCTTGTTGAACTTCAATCTGTACTTTCTACAATTTAGCACAGTGAATAGATTATCTCAGTGATAAACCAGCACTGGCCAGACTTTCTGAATTCCTAAACAATCTCCAGTGTTTGGTGTCTTTCTTAGTGATGTTGTGATGTCATCAGGAAGCCACTTTGAGCACTTCAAGACTTCTCAAGCTGTGAGATTTACAGTAATGAGTCAGTGAATAGTTTTCTGTCTCAATGATTCAAAATATTAAAAAAAAAGCGAAGTTCAGTGAGCTAGGTCTTCTCAGCCTAACCTAACGCTAGAATTCTTCCTAAAGGGGAAACTGGGATGGAATTGCTCTGGCTTCAGTGTGGAGATGAAGAATGAATCCCAGCTCGAAAAACCAGTATGACTACTGTCTTATTCAGCTATGCACTCTTTTGGCCTTTGATAATGTAGATCAGCACACTGCAGCTAGTAATCTTGGGATAGAACCAGTCTACAGGAGAGCACCACCAAGTTCTAATCAGACAGCAGTTGTTGGGATAACATGCAAATACAGTTCACTCCCTTTTATGCCTCTCCCTGTCACAGCCTGGCTCATTACAAAGAGAACTGCCACTCTAAATTTTTAAGTAGGGGAAACAGAATAATTCCTTCTTCTCCTTCATCTGCAAAGTAACTAACTAACTAACTAACTAACACTGCTTCTGGCTACTACTGCTGCTACAGCAACAGTGTTCAAGCAAAAGTTCCCAAATAGTGATTCAATCCCTTTAGTTTCTTGGAATTAATGTTCTTTTTTTCATTTCCTTTCCTTTTAGCTTGCAGTGGCTATCAAGGAAGTAACGGCTGACTATATATAAAATACATAATCATTCTTCAATAATAAAGAAGAGAGAGCTGAATAAATCCCTTAAAATAATAAATATTTCCATTTAATGTAACTAATTCAAGCTGGAGACCTGAAAAAGAGAAGTCACTTTACATCTCCGAATGATTTAGTAGGAGGAGTCACCTAAATTTCTGAGATAGTATCCCCTTTGAAGAGAAGGTATCTCAAGAACCTATGGGTTGATGCATTTCTACGTGGTCTTTACCAAAGTGCTAATTTTTTTTAACACTTTTAAGATACAGTGTTGGAGCAGGCATTGAACTATGTCGATAGTGCATGTTCTGTGAAGACATGGCCCCAAATTTATGTGACATAAGCACAGTCAAAATCTCTACAGACAATTTACACACTCTGGCCATCAGCTTAGCTGTGGTCAGACAGATCACCAGGGGTCAACTCTCTCTTCACACAGTGGAGAAGCTGTTGAATCTGTCATTTCTCAGGTCACAGGAGTTCAGTGATGTGGAGGCCACTGTTTTTTAATGTCTGGGGTGGGTAGGGTGAGAGGCCAACCTCTGGTATGGCTTGCGCCATAGGTAATGTATGCTGAAGTTTATAAATCCTCTGGACTTTACTGCTGTTAGGGCAATGTAGAAAGGGAACATGGCCATATTCAAAGGAGTTCCATACTGCAGAGAAATTTGGATTTTTGAACTATGCCAAATCCTCTCTGGAAATGATGAGGAAAAGTCTCCCTGAAGAAAATTACCATAGCTTGGTGGGAACAGTAAAGGAAGGCATTTGTGTGACTGAGTCTAGGGACTGATTCTTGGGGCAAAGATGCCAAAAATAGGAGGCCTGTGTATCACCCCACTGTGCAGCTTCACCCTGTGAAGACACTATTCCTAACTGGTGTAACTGTTATAATTGTATAACTAGCTAATACAGTTTTGTAGAGCATTCAAAAATGCTAGGACTAGTTCCTCCACAAACATGCCTGTTGGTCGCTGATAAACTTGACTGCACAGTAAAGAAGGAAAAAAACCCAAAACCAACCCAAAAACAGTGGAGAAAGGCAGGACCTAGCACCCTATCAGCCTTATAAGTAGATCGCCTAAATGACGAGGTTTGGGAATTTTGGCAAGCTACATTGGCTGCAGTAATCACACCTCCTGATGATATTTATTCAGTTTTCCCAAGCTAGTGTTTTATTGTATTTCCTCAATAACATTATTTATAAATCTTTTAACTCATAACTTATGAGTGGAGAGACATTGCTCACCAAGAACACCTGCAATACATAATCTGACTAGTCAGGGTACTGCAAGGTCTTGAGCCAATATAAATTTTTCATTATATAATCTTAGAAATTAAAAACTGTTCTTTTTTATGGTCATATGGTGCCTGGAAGAAACTTTACATATGTAAAATAGTATTAAGGGTGCAGAAAACAGCATGTTTGAATGCATTAAAGTAAGAGCTGATGATGGATGGTCACATTTGGTTAAGAGAAATTTTTCCGTTGTAATTATATTTCACATTTTTCTTCCATCACTGACCTTTCTACAAGCTTCTCATTCATTTTCAATGTGTCATTAATAAAAGCAGAAGTTGTCCAAGTTAGGTCTTTTTTATGCTGTTTCTGGAAAGTAGCCTAAGGAGAAAGTTAACATTTTCCTATAGCAAGAACTTCACAGCAGAGCTCCCATTGCAGGAGAGTGAAGTGGCTCAGCCTTTATAAACAAGTTACACATTTCAGCAGCAAACCTACCCTGTCAAACTGAACCTTTGCAGAGCAAAAGAAAAGATGTTTCAATTCCATGCGCAACTCTACTATGTGTGCTCCACTGCTTTGTGCCTATGAGAGTTACTAAGGCCTATGCAGAGCTCTCTTTACCTGAAGTGGGATAGTTTTGCCACTCAAAACTGAAAAAGTCTGACTGGGGAGACAAATATGACTAGAGGATTTCATCTGGGAGATGGATGCAAAAAAACATACCTCAGAAAGTGATGTAGCATCAGAGGCACATTTGAGTAACTACAGACTGTGGAAGGTTCTGCTATCGAATTCATTCAGTTTTCCAGCTGATTAGGTCTCCTTTAATTACAATCTGTATTTTCCAGTTCATTGCCACCTTACACAACTAATTTCCAATGGAGAAAATGTGGACATTTTCCAGCAAATTACAACAGATTTTCTGTATGTCATCCATTATTTACAACAGAGTCCTGATAATTTAGATCCAATGACACTATGAAATAGTGCCTGGATATTATCTGGTCAGTAACAAATAAAAATGTGCTGAACATTACACTCACCAATGTGGTCATATTAGAATTTATTTCCCCAGAGGGGAGTGCTGGGCCATAAGAATGAATTAATATCTATCCTTTATAATAAGTTTCACTAGATTTTTTTTCTTCCATTTAAGCAATTCCCAGAGATGCACTTTGTTTTTCAACAACTTGAAATACATCAAAATAAAGGCAATTGGAGAATGTTTCATAGGAAGGACATTCTTTATTTCTCCATAGGAAAATGCTGATACCTTGAAACTGAAACATTTTACAAGCAGAAAACTTGTCTTAAAATAATCAGAGAGAGACTTCAGATGTGACAAAGAATGGTTCTCTCAGTGGTTGACAGAAAACAGCCTATTTTAAATCAATTGTCTCACATGACCACAAGTTTAAGCATCTCTATATCCTGATTTTTATTAGGGACTAATAATTATTTACCTATCGTTTGAGATGAGAGTCTTTAGCAGTTAGAGTGAAAGACACTTTGGCCTGGTGAATGCTGAATCTCTTTAAGAAGTATAACAGGTTCCATGACACACCTTTCCTCAACCTTGTTTAAGCATACTGCTGGAGGAAATACAGATTAAATCCCTTCCTTTAAGGTTGTAGAAGAATTTGAATTTTGATCTGCCTCTGGAGTATTGTGGGTAATGTTGTATTCATCAGTCTTGGTCCTTTATTATTCTAGAATCCATCGGGAGGTTTTTTTGGGGTTTGTGTTTTTTGGGGAAGGCTTAAGGTGGGGGGGGTTTGGGTTTTGGGGGGTTCTTTTGTT